>MQUG01003349.1:0-107036 GCA_007213375.1 Steinernema feltiae
TCAAATGCCGCAGCGTTGAAATGCGCAGAACGCTTCTGAGCGCATCTAGAGCCACGCACTGTGTGGGGAGGAATAGCAGTTCCACTTTTGTAATTGGACGAGAAGAGAGAATGTCAAGTAGTTCAGCGAATCGCGGTCTCCGTACGAAAGTACCGCCTAGTGATTAAACGCTTTGAGTCGCGTGCCGGAAATCCGATTTGACGCTTCCACTGGACTAGTATCACTCAAGTGATACGGAGATCGGTGAACTGCAGCGCGCTCCAGTCGTCTGTGACGTCCAAGCGCCTCAAAGGCAGTTTGGTCTCGCGGCGCCCGTACTTGAAGCGCTCAGTGATGTGAGTGCCGTGCCATCCAGCACTAGAAGTGTTCAAATCGCCAATTTCCAGCGTTCTTTTTGAGAATTGCTTGCCGCGAACAACTTCCGCCCATCTGCTGAATTCGCTTTCTTCCAGAAGCTCCAAATCGTTGTGTTTGGGCAACCGATCTGAAGAACATCGTGGATGATGTCGAGCGAGAGGTGAGCAAAGGCGTCCGAAGGTAAGTCGCCATGGATGGATGTGAGCGACGCTAGATTTTGTGGTCTTAAATGGGCCTTTTTTAGTTCGTAAAAGCGATGCTTACAGCACATGCTTGGTTGTTAAAGCAATGCCTGAAACTGTAGAAAAACCTTTAAACTAAATGTGGTTTGAGAGGAAGCGTCAAGGAACATTTTTTGGTGTGATGCTGCTTTTGACTTGGCATCTCGAGAGCATCTCTGGACAAAAATGTTAATTTTTAAAATTTTTAAAAATGGATTTCATGCACTTTTTTTAATGAGTAAATATAAACTAAACTGTGAATATACAAAAAGTCAAATAAGACAAAATAGGTCAACTGAAATTTAACAAATTTGGTCAACAAATAAAAATTATCAAAAGTGTATTATTTGCAATCATATTTGTTCATTTTAAGTAAATTTAGTACAGTTTCAAAAACGTGCTTCTCGTCTTTGGAGCACTCACGAAAGCGGCCCGCCTGACTTCTGCTTCTAAATACTTACTGCCGGCTCAAATTTGAATTTCTTTTCCTGCGAATTTCTCAGGATTATTTTCCCACTCGACGATGACCCTCCTGTGCGTCGAGTTCGACTTTGCAGGAAGAACGGCCCGCAAAAATTGTTTCTGTTTTAGCAAAGCCAGAAGCAACGTTTCTGTTGCTTCGTCAAAGACGTACTCAAACATAAAGCAATACACGCAATCGTTCTTTCTTGGAACAAAGTTTTTCATGGATCAGATCGGCACGTCCAGGCTCAAAAAGCAGTACTGAAACAAATCTGAGCGAATAGATTCGTTCAACAAACTGCTTGTTAATTGTGGACGTGAAGAAACAGAGATGGGCCACAATTTCGTCAGATGAAGACTCCTCGTGTCTGTCGCTGAGAAAACAGTGCACTCCTGTAGTTTGGGTAAAACGACGAAAATTTGCCACTCACAAGTCGATAAGTCTTTTCGATGATCTTACCGTTGTTGTCGATTATGATGCATTCAAGAGAGCTATCCAGGAACTCAGGTATCCATGTACGCGTCATCAAAATTATTAAAAGTGTATTATTTGCATCATATTTGTTCAATTTTAAATAAATTTAAAAAATGTTTTGTTTGCAAAGTTGTTCGTCGATTGAAAAGCAGGTATCTGGACACAAAAAAGCTTGCTTGCGTTAAGTCACGGAAAATTACGCAGACAATTTTTTGTTTTGTGAAAACACAATTCAAATTAAATGAAATTAAACTGATAATCGATCTTATGCATTTCCGCCGTAATTCCTTGAATTGCGTGAAACAGCGATGATTAACAAGCAGGTTTTTGACAATGCACTCGCTATGTGGAATCAAATTAAAAGTAGTTTCTGTTTGTCGATTCCGGTGCTGCTATTCTTAATCTCCGAATATTAATAAATAAACATTCGTAGTCTGCTGAAGCTCCACTAGGCCACAAATATACCTATTCTACGTGTTTCTAGATTCTAGATTATTACTAGGACGATGCTAAAACTAACTTATGAAATTAAGGTTCAAACGTATTCAAATTGTTTGTATTGCGCAATTAAATGGTAAAAATTACCAGAGTCGTTTAAAATAATTCCTCAAATAGTAAATTTATAGGACACCCAGATTTTTTAGGTCCAAAGAAAAAATTTTAATTGGAATGAACTATGAAGTTTCTTTAATAAATATCCAACAACGTGAATTGGGTTTCAAAAACCATTGCTTTCAAACAAATAGATAACCTTTCGATTCCGATCTTAAGGCAAAACCTGTGTGTCAAATTTCCAAAAAAAAACTGTTTATTTATTTTCAGTTTAAACAAAGTGTTTCGCAAACTCAGAATCTTGGAGAAAATTAGAAAATAATAGAAAAATTTTTCCAAACTTGAAAGAGATGTTTTCAACAGCGACTTCCAAAAATTCATTTATCAAAGTTGTTTTCTGATAAGCATTTAATGTTTTGTTATTTTTTGTGCATAGTTTAATGTAAAATCTAGAATCTGCAAAGAATCTGTCTGGGCACAAGAATTTATATATTTTTAATAAAACCTAATTATCTGATTTGACTGAGCTAATTCTAATAAAGCTAATAGTGATATGAAGAGGAAGAGTGAAAGAACAGCATGGTGATGAAAGGTAAAAAAAAATTCCATTTAATTAATTTAAATTTAAAAAATCCAATTTCTTAATTTTTTAAAAATTTAAAATGTTGCGATAGACTCCAAAAAAAATTATAAGCAAAAGACATGAAACCTTCAACATGCATTAGTCAACGATCTGCATTTTTTGGACTAGCTATGCACAAGACAAAAACGTCTCAGCATCGGCTAAAGTACACTAGTGCCGAAATGTTGGCTAAACAAATACCGTTTGAACTTTGAAAAATGAAATGGAAGTTTCTGTCCTAGGGTTTGATCATAGTAAATGCAACAATAGTTATTTGAGAGCAAATTAAATTAAATTAAAGCAATTATCATTTTTCAAACTGAAAAATGCTTCAAAAATGCTTCGAAATCTTAAATGGCCTTTTACGAGTGCTTACCAAAGGGTGCCGCTTTGTAGCTGAAAACAAATGTTCTGTTAAATATAAATTAAATTGGTAATTGAAACATACGAAAACGTAAATTGATCTCGTTTGTCAGTTTAAATTTATTTGTGAAAATAATGGATGCTGATGCATCGAGCAACAAAAATTCAAAACAATTGTACGGAAGCCAAAAAGGAAATTATCGAAAGGAAATGGAAATTGAAGAAGAAGAGAAAATTATCTTTGAAAAGCACTCCCGGAGACAAAAATAAAAAATATCCTTCTAATAACCAACAACCATTTGAATTTAAAAAAAGGTATTAAAAAAAGCAAAAAACATAAAACCGAAATCAATATTCGTCGATTTTCGTTGATTTGAAAATAGAACAGCAAAAAATCAACGACCTTTTCATTTAAATTATTGAAGAAGAGATAACATTCTGAAGAAGAGATAACGGTAGACATAGTAAAAATATTTTAAAATATAAAAAAAATAAAACGAGAGATAACTGGCAGAACCAAAAAGATTTTGATTTTTTAGCTTAAAATGTTTCCAAAAATTGTGTGCAAAATGTTTACAAATTTAAAATTTAAATTTTTAATTTAAATTGAATTAAATTATCATTGGCACTCGCTCGGACAGAAATTTGTTTGGAATTTATCAAACGTTTCAGATATTCAAATCGTTTGTTCATCAATGACGTGCAAAGTGAATTGTATTGGCCGCGTCTCGAGTCGCATTCGCCCAACTTTTAAAGTCGAAAACATTCTTGTAAATTGATTAAAATTTGTTAAATATTTAAAAAAATGCTTCGCTCAAATGAAGTTGAAGAAGTTAATTGAGTGTTAGTTAAACCAGTTGGAAACAATTATTTGAAAATTTAGAAAAATGTAATACTTTGGCTCTTTTTGTTTTGGGTCCAATTTTTTAAGTCTTTTGGACACCATGCAAATCATCAAAAATGAAAAGCTAATCGTACATACGATGTATGTACCATTAAATAGATGGCTAAGGAATTGCAATCCTTAAAATTGATCGATTGACCTAAAGTCAAAAATGCTGTTTAATCGTTGAAGTCAAGTCATGATAATGCTTCTTAACCTCAAAAATGCAGTCCGTCATGCTGTAAATGCAGTAATTGTGAACTCGAACTGCAAAAATATCTCGTAGTCTAAAGCATAGAACCGGCCACTGCAGTTCCAAAAATTATGTTTGAAATAAAAAGAGCGGCAGCCGTAGCCAATTAGCGGTGTTGCGACAGCTTTGGAAGGAGAAAAACTTTATTACAAAATCCAAAAATACTTTTTTATTTTTGGAGAAATTTTAGGTTTTAAGGCAAAAGGTATTGGCCACAAGCGTCAACTTCATTTTTTGCCTATTTGAAGATGAATTTATAGAGGAGCAAAAATAAGTGAAAGCGAAGACTCTTCAACCAGTGCATTCTTCCGGCGATGATATACGGAAGCGAAACGTGGGCACTTACGAAATTTGAAGATGCCTATTTGAAGATGAATTTATAGAGAAGCAAATCCACTTTTGGTTGGTTTACGGGGTACACAAAAATATTTTATTTGGAAATTTACAAAGCAATTCGTTGCAAACAAAATTAATTTAAAAATTAATAGTTTAATCGAAAATAATCAATTTCAATATAACAATTAATTGCAATTTTACATTGCTCATTCAGATTGTGTGTTCGACCGGCTAAGTCTGAAGGTCAGAATTTCGAAAAAAATTGGAATCTATCTTGAAGACAGCGTGTTCCATCATGGTGAACTGTACGTAGCTTTCCCGCGAGCGACTTCTGTTACCGGAAGCTCTCTACATTCCTCTTGAGAAGCCCCTTCCGCTGAAAGCCTACAAAAATTTGCCTCAGTATGATTAAGTTAAACAAATAAACAAAAAAAGACTAAAAAAACGAAAAAATTTCAGTTCAAAACGTCGGACATCGGAGGATCCACATTTTTGCACAACTTTGACTGGTGATGATGCCGTCAAAAATTAGAAAAAACTTTTGGTTTGTATTGCGAATGCTACAATGCGAAGTTTTGCGTATTGTTTGACCGTAGTCGCTAGGCGGCGGATGTTAACTGCATTTTGTCCACATTGTCCAAGTGAGTTACACTCAATCCAAGCCAAAAAAAAATTCAATTTAAAGCAATCAATAATGTTTACCTGTTGTTTTCACAAAATAAAATTCAACGAACTTAAAAAGTGTTTTTAAAGTATTTCAAAAATTAGTTTGTTGTTGGTTTCTGCTGATTGGAGGTTGTTTGATAGTTGGAAGAGGGAACTGACAATCCAACGCGAGCTCGGCCTTTTCGATGCGCCTCTGATCCTTTTTCTGGACCTCCTGTTCTCTTTTATGCACCAGTTTCCGCAGGATAACACACAAAAATCAAACGGTTTGACCTATGTGTTATCAATCTTTTTCATGTTAAAGACAGAATTTAATTCAATTTAATAATAATTTAATTGCTTTCTTTTAAATTGAGTTTTTTTTTAGCTAACGAAGGTTTCACAGCCATTACAACCAAATATAAATTTTAACTACTGAAGGTGAAGAAGTATGGTATGATAATGTTGTGCATTCCAGTCGCCATATTCATCAAACGTTTCCCAGTCTTCCCAGCTTCCTGGATTTTGAAATGGATGAAAAGCAAGGTTGTCGCTTCAGCAAAGCACAGGATAGTCGAACGTCTCTGATCAAAAATAAAACTAAACTTGAAGAACAAAGTATGAATATGATTTGCTGTTGCCAGCGATGCTTTAAATTCTCTTAAAGGAAGTAAATTTTATCGTTTTACATAGCTCAACGATTGATGGTGCGAATGTTAAACACAAAAAATCGCTAAATCCAGTTAAAATCACTGGCGGAATTGAATAAACAGAGCGACAATTTTAGTTATCATTCTAAGAAATTTTTTTTCAAAAATATGGATGATGATCTGGACATTCAAAAAAAAATTCAAAATGAACTAAAGACAATGGAATTTTCAGCATCTGCATCCGAAAGAAACGTTATTAATTTTTTGTCTTTTAATTCAAGAAATAATAATAACTTTGGCCGGTCGTTGCAACCCCAAACTGCAAAACAAGGGAACGTTAATGGCGCTGCAGTGCGGAAGCGGGACAAAAAAAGAACACTGATGGACAAAAAAAGAAGAAGTAATTTTAGGATTTAAATTTAAAACTTAAAAATTTAAATGAAATTTAAAACTTAACACAGGGTTGTTGTTGAATTCTATAACGGTACTGCTTTAAGGAAACAAGCTGTTGCCAGCGATGCTTTATAGATAAAGGAAGTAAATTGCACACAGAAATCAAAAGATATTGAGCCCAAACTTGAAATACTTACTACTTTGCGGGTATTCCATCGCGGATATTCTATTCTTTCCGTGCATTTTGCCGCAAAATACGCCTAAAATACTTGGAAGTCGGTTCCAAAAATAGAATTTGTCTAAACAGCATTTAGGGTTAACTAAACTAAACTAATCGCGTGTTTGATCACAATCACATGAGCCCTAACTTGAAATACCTGCTACTTTGCGGCTATTTCACCGATTTGCTCAAAAAACGCACCAGAGCCTTGCGCAACATTACAGTCAGCCCGATTTCATTTTATCCCTCGTGGAATGCGGTTTTGATGCACATGCACATGTTTGGAATGCACAAAACAATTTCTTGCAACTTTATGACGAACTATTCCCACTTTTCATTACCTCTCCCTCTCAAAGAATTTTAGAAATTAGAAGATTTCTTCAAAAATTGTGTGAACGATCTCAAATTGGCAAAAAATTAAAAAATTAAATATATCATTTTGTCATCATTTTGGCTAATAAAATATTCATTTCTTCTTTAACGTTCTTTAACCCTGCAAAAATTTAAAAATTTAATTTAAGAAATCTGAATAAATTGAGTTCATATGAAATAAAACATTGAATAAAACATGATGATAAAAAATTGATTTTTGCGCAAAATTTCAAGTACATTGAGAGAAAAATGGATTTATGGTAAAAGGATACAATGTCAAGGACCATTTCTGTTTCAAAATCACAATTGAAAAACTAATTAACTCGTCGCACACTTGAAAGTTTGAGCGAAAAAGCGCACAGAATGTCAAGAGATACTAATTGTTCGACAGAAAAGGCGCGAGACAACCAAACAAATTTAATCAATTTTACATAGTGTGCTTTTCGATGCGCCTCTGATCTGGACGAATTATACTTGAATCTATTTAAAATACTTAAAACATAATAAACACGTTTTAGATTTAAACTCTGAAGCTGAAAATTACAAGGAAGCACGGTTGTGTAATGTTACTGTACAAAGTTTAGAAAATTATTTTTGTATTTCACTTTTTATTAATAATGTAAGACTGTAATATTATATGTTATGTTGTAAATTAAGCAAAAATTTAAATAAAAAACCCATAGGTAATGCACTAATATTGCTAAACGCCAATAGAACTTTCTGTATTGGGTGCGTTAGCCTTGATATACAAAAATTAAACTACTTTTTTTCATAGGTGGATGTCAAATTCGCAAAAATTAAAAGGAAAATTAAATTAAATTAAAATTAAAAGGAGATGTGTACGGCTTTTCTGCTTGTGCATCTGTAATGAATGCTGCGGCTCAAAAATTGCCTTATTCTTTTATCAATCTTGGGTCAATTAAAAAAGGTGATCCTCGTCAGTTCTGCAAAAATCGGGCGATACCTTCTGGGCTATTGATCCTCGAATTCGAGTGCATGTTAAAAGACTTTTCATTTACAATCTCCGGTTCTAGTTTGTTTCTCAGCGCCGCTGATTGTTTGCTCTCGCTGACCAACAAATGCAAACATTTCAGTTAATTAAAGCTGAGAGAATAATTTAATCATTTTATTTAATCAAAATAAGACGTGCTGTAACTTGTAAATGTCAAAAATGTTTTCGATATTGTTTCTGTTTCCGTACCTTGATGTTTCCGTAAATGTTTCCGTACCTTGATACAAAAATGAAATTGATTAGTTCAAGAGTGTTGTTATGTTAAGAAAGAACAGTGATTACAAAAGGATTCTCGTGTACTTTAACCGACCAAACGGTATTTTAGCCGACCATAGAAGTTGAGCCTACCACAAATTACTTTAGGCGACCAGAAAGTATTTCAGCCGATCAAGACATATTTTAAACGACCAGCAAAAAGCCAAATTCTCCGTCCTTGCAATAACAATAACGGCAAGATACAAAAATTAAATTAATTAGTTCAAGGGTGTTAAGAAAGAACAGTGCTTATCGTCCTCCCTGCAAAAATTAAAAAATTAAATTTAAAAAATGTGAATTAATTGAGTTAATGTGAAATAAAACGATGAAGAAATCGAGATCAAAATTTTGGTTGCAAATTCGATTGATCCTCGAAATCGAGTGCAAAAAATGTTTAAAGAATTTTTATTTACAATCTCTGGTTTTAGTAGTTCCTCAGCGCCGCTGATTGTTTGCTCTCGCTGAGCACAAAACATTTCACTCAATTAAAGCTGAAAGAGTCAAAAGAGACCCGTCAAGTAAATGTCAAAAATGTTTCCGATATTAAAGTTCTTATTAAAGTTATTAAAGTTTTGTTAAAACGTTTTTTTGGTGCTACCGATTACTGAATTGTCAAATGAAAAATGAGAATCTGCACTGCGACGCCAAAATTAAACGCGATGCCAACGTATTATACGTCTACCAAACATATAAAAATCAGGACTTGCAGAAAAATTGAGTTAAAGAACGAAACGAATGGAATAAATTGAATTTTGTGAAAATAAAGTATTTTGCATGAAAGTCCGGCGTTCACTTTATGTGCTGCAGGTCATGACTCATCCGCAAAAAATATAAAAAGGTCTTCATCTACATAGATTTAAAAAAAAATGGTGTACTGTTGATGCTATGAGCTGTTTACGCTTATTTCTGGATTATTTCGCTAGTTGAAACAGGAATCGGAAGAGTTCCTCAAAAATTTTGAAACAAACCAGCGATTATTATAATTAATTAACCAGCGATCTCCAATTTGCTCCCAAAATCCATCATCGATAAATTTAAAAAGTTTTGTTTTTCAATTATTAATAATTCAATTAGTATCGTTTAAACGTTCCTAAAGTGCGTTTCAAGCATTGCAGTTGAAAAATTGCAATTAGTTTGATTGGAGAAACAGTTCTTTAATTTTGAATGTTGAATGAATAAACACTTTAACTTTTAAATATATTGAAAAATCTTTTCCCACAAAAAATCAATTTATCCTGGACAGGCTTTGTTATAGAGATTAAAAAATGACATTTACTAAAAGCATCACATTGAGCAGTTACAAAACAAAATGTGACGAATTGCTTTGCTTAATTGTTAATTCCTCTAAACTTAACTGAAATGCATGAAAATATAAGAAAAAACGAAATCCGACAAAAAATACGAATTCACTGGCAACCAATCTTCGTAGAGCTTTGCCGATGTTTGATACTCTGATGACTCGAAAAATTGATTACTTTGGTAACGATGGTTCTGACCTCGTTTTGGCGGACCAAAACGAGTTTAAAAATGAGGAAAAGTTTTTGATCCCTGACCAAAAATCAAAAATTAACGGAATGCTCATCTTCGACTGAAGATTGACGAAAACCGACGAAGACTGTTTAACTAAGTAAATCAGGCGAATTAAAAGTTTCAAAAGTGCCAGAAAAATTTGATTTTGTCAAGTAAGAGAATATAAATAAATCGGTAGCAAAAGTTTATTCTCCATGTGCTTGAAAGACGATATTAAATTCAGCCAACATTGAGAGCGCAAATCGTTCTGGCGGATAAAAAAGTGGCAAAACACGAGGAAAAGTCTTTTGATACCTGATCCATAAATTCTGACCAAAAAACAAGTGGCTAGCCTGAAAAAAATTGCTGATGCTTTATTTAATTTAAATTTAGTTTGAATCTTGTACCTTGCGTTTTACTTCAAATAATGAAAAAACACAGAAAACGTTCATTAAATAACAATTAACTGAAAACAATTAAATTTATTTAGTTTGATTTAAATGTACTTTCCTGGTTCATTCAATGATTATTAATTAAAGTCGAATATACTTATACTCCAAGAGGACAAAAATAGCCATTTTGATTAAAATGTATAAAGTCTGCGCACCTCTTTTGTTTTCATTGAAAACAAACACGTTCGGCCAGCAAAATTAATTTTAAAAAGGTAACGAATTGAATTATTTCAATTTAAAATTAGATTTAATCGCTGTGAATTGTCCTGAATATCGCAAAAATAATTTGACAATGAGCGACATTGCAGAGGAGTGACAAAGAAGACGCTTCAAAAATTAAATAAATCATTGAATTATTGAAGTAGCCGGACGTCACCAATATGCCCGAATAATGCGAAAAGTCTTTTTCCTGTAAGCTTTTTAGGAAATCTGAGCTGTAAGCTTTTGAGCAATTAAAATCATTGACCAGCTCAAAAAACCTTTAGCCACCTTTTCCCAGATATTGCGCACGACGTCATCGAGGCGATTGACGATCCCAGGGAACTCTACAACCTAACTGACGTAAAGGGAGTTTGGGGTGCTTAAGCCAAAACGAAACAATCACTTGGAGAACATCAAACAGTCTAGCGAAACCACACTGGGATGCTCAGATACGGTGGTATGATCTCCGATGGACGATCTTTTCCACATCTTCTGCATCTAGAGGAGCTATGTGCGTTTTCATTTCCATCGCTTTACTTGGCTCTGAAGGGATTGTGTTAATTTGTTCAATTTTCGTCTTTTGATCTTGTACCTTGCGTTTTACGTCAAACAATGAAAAAACACAAAAAACGTTCATTAAATAACAATTAACTGAAAACGGTTACAGCTAACTTTACACACAAATTAACCCTCAACTAAGTATCTTGCTACATACTCGCCAACCCACCAAACGTATGCGTCAGGCTCGCAAAGATAGCAGCCACCATAGCAGTCCTCACAGTCTTCTTCTCTTACATACTTGGCGTTGTGTTTACTCATCATTTTTGGAGCGCATCCGGTGTTGGTGCAGTCACCATCATAATGTCGGTAAGCATAGTCGTATCTGTCGTAGCAATCGCCCACAAACTCAGCGTTCTCCTCGTCAGTCTCTTCTTTTGTTTTGTTCTCTGCTGGTAGTGGCAAGGACGCAACTTTGTCAACGTCGCAAAGCTTAAACTCAACGCAAAAAGTGACCCTTGCTTCATCTTCATAACTGACTATCATTGAGAGACTGCAATCCTCAGCTCCTAGGCAGCGCTCCTCGCGCTCGAATTTCTTGAAGCGTTCCAGCTCCTTATCCGATCCATCAGCCTCGTAGTAGCCTTTAGGTTCCTCGCTTCTTTTGACGAATTTGAGATTCAGCGTTTGAACAATTTCCTTCAAAGACGACCGAAGGAAGAATCCTTTGATTCGGCGAGTTTTGCAGTCTAACGGGTATGGTTGGTTCTTAAAGGCGTTGTAGAGTTGTACGCAGAAATCTGGAGACAGCGGAGCGGAATCCCAAAACAAAGACTCAAATCTGTCTCGGAGACAGAACTCGAGCAGCTCTCTCTCCATCTGAAGATCTGCATTGAGCGCAATGTGGAGTTTCCTAAGAGTGCGCGTTGCCATTTGCTTCAGAAGAAACGCGCGCAGAGGAGCGACTGCGTTTTCAGAAAAAGAATCGTACTGGTGGTGCTTGAGCGTCAAATCTTCAAAAACCGGATTCAACTTTTTGTAAAGTGGTGAATTGAAGGAAAACGAGCAAAGATCCTCCAGATGCAGTTTGCCGTAGAGTTTGGGAGCGTTGCTCATCAACTTGTCCCAGCGACGCGTATACCAAATTCCCCTGTCACTTGTCGTAGCTGTGGTGATCACGGTTGAACTCCAGCGGTAGTCGGAATGCTCAAAGTAGCTGTTTCTGTTGTTTGCCTTGCTACCCCAAACTCCATTGACGACCATTAGCGTTTTCAGCACGGAACGATCGTCGATCAGCTCGATGACATCGTGCGCAATGTCCGGGGAGAGCTGAGCGAAGGAGTCGTCGAATTGCTCAAAGTGTTCCTTGCAGCCGGGCTTGTCGAAGAAGCGGTCCAAGATGACTCGCATTTGTCCCTGATAGTCGCTCCAGGTGATCTCCTTCTTCGTTTGGAACTCCAGGAAGAATGCGTGAAAATCCAAAGCCTCCTGCAGCTCTACGTTCGCTATCATGATGTGAAGGGCAGAGATGCCGATTTTAAGAAAATGGCGACCGAGCCGAGCCACGAGCCGGCTCGATTGTCAAAAATCTCATCGAGCCGAGCCACGAGCCGGCTCGATTTGCTAAAATCCCATCGAGCCGAGCCACGAGCCGGCTCGATTGTCAAAAATCTCATCGAGCCGAGCCACGAGCCGGCTCGATTGTCAAAAATCCCATCGAGCCGAGCCACGAGCCGGCTCGATTTGCTAAAATCCTATCGAGCCGGTTATCGAGCCGGCTCAAAATTCACTAAAGTTGACTAAATTTGCCAGTTTTGTGCGTTTAACAGTTTATTTGTTCGATGTGGTTAGAAAACAACGGAAACAGATAGTTAAATGAATGAAAAAGCTCGTATTTCGAAAATCGCACCGGCTTGATAAGAACAATTACTAATCGAGCCGAGCCACGAGCCGGCTCGATTGTCAAAAATCCCATCGAGCCGAGCCACGAGCCGGCTCGATTGTCAAAAATCCCATCGAGCCGAGCCACGAGCCGGCTCGCAGGTCGAAAATCAGAGCGAGCCGAGCCACGAGCCGGCCGGCTCGAGCCGCTTATCGAGCCGGCCGGCTCGATTTCCGGCTCGTCGGCTTCTCTGGTGAAGGGACAGAAGGCAGGAGCGACAAGACGTAAATGAGATTTCTGGATCGCACTAGGATGACAATGCGATGCAATTGAGAGGAGGTGTGAAACAGTCTTTCGTTCTAGGACCATCGGATCGGAGCGGACTTTATGTTCAGGCTATCACAAAATTGACCGTTAGAGTTTCTGGTTTTCCAGGCTTAGCTGTTAGTTGTTCGCTATTCCAACCACCGGTCACAACAACTTACTGATTGTGAGCTACTGATCAGCTCACTGCGTCAGTTGGACATTGTGTGAATTGATTGTGTTTGAAATGACTTTTTCTGTCTTGCCTTCAATGCGTGATAGAACCTTCAAAGATGATTAAAATAAATTATTAAAATACAGGGTGTACCATAAATACTGTAACGCGACTAAACCGTTGAATTTCTTGTTTTTTTTGCTAGTTTTCTCGCTGTAACTTTTATATTCGTGTTTCACATCCTTTTTTGACCTAGCTGTATTTGTTTTTGTATTTGTTTTTGTTATTTGTTATGTAGAATAGTTCGATCTACTTAAATGTATAAACAAAGCCTTGCAATCAAAAATCAATCAAACAAAATGGTTCTAAACAGCCACTCGTGTTTGGAATTGACGTCACAACTAAAAAACAACCCACACTAAAAAACTTTTTTTTCAAATTTTTTATTATATCAAATGATTGAAAATTGAACAAAGCGTTTCCAATTGAATCGATTCTTAAGCAGCGAAAACAAGGGTGACTGACTGGTTTTACGGTCTGGAGGCACACTAAAGTTAATAAAAACTAGTGATTTCTTGTAGAACCCCAAATGAAGTAAAAATAACATAGCAAATATCATGCATTCATTCATAGCCTAAATGTCATCAGCTCGTCGCCAAAAAAACTATTTTATATTAAAAAGTTGAGCAACCCCAGACGTCAGAGTTCCGAACTGATTTTAAGTCACAAAAAATTTTAAGTCATAAAAATGAAAAGATAAAAAAGTTAATTGTTTTGCACGAAAATTGTTTTACTTGAATTTTTATATGATGAAAAAATGTTACGTTTGGCTTGGCCTGGTTTGGTTTTGCCAAAAGAGGAAAAGTTAATTAATTAATTTATTTTAAAAGCACACATAAATTCTCTCAGACAATTTCCATCTGGAACTCTTTTCAGGCGCATTAGTTGAAGTCGTTGAAGTAGTTGGCGAGGAGAAAAAAATTCCAAAAAGATTCGCGCAACCATAACTATCGGTTCGAATCGGTTTAAAGCAAACGTCACAATTTCCATCTGGAACTCTCTTCAGGAGAATGTGGTTTTTGCTAGGAGCGCTAAAAATGTTACAAAACGCCATGATCTGATTTTGTAATCTAATCTAATCTCGCGGTCTCTTCACATTTTCTGCAAATTTTATTTATTTGCATCTGACGAGTTTCTTAAATTGCTCCGCAGATCCGCATATCAAAAATAAACTACTGCTTTCATATTGACGCCCATGGTAGCCAGGCACTGAAGCCAAAAATTTACAATAACTGACAAAATGAAAAAGTTATTTGATCCATTTCGAAGAGTAAATGAAAGTTTGCAAATTAATTCGACCAAAAATTACCTAATTTTTAATCCACTTTCTCGCAACGGTCTGTATACGATGTGGTTTTACAGATGTAGTCGGTAGTAGCCTTTGTAGGCTGAGGACATACTGCAAAAATGAAATAGTGTATAGATTGAGGTCAAGGAGCAAAAAAACAACTTTTATGAAATAGCGATCTGTGCCGGTCAACACTGTAAGCTGGGTTTTTTTTCTTTACGCTCATGACAGAGCAAAAAATTTAAGAAAATGCAAATTGGAAAAAAAAGAAAGAAATTAAATTATGTTTCAAATTTCTTTAAAACATTTAAAACGCATTTTAGGGAAAGCCAACAATTTATTGAAAACGTTACAAGATGCACCGGTCTACGGGTAAGCTTCCGAAATGTGCGTAACCATGCTGCTTCAACTGCAAAATGAGATCTTTGTAGTCAGCAAGAGACTGCTCGCCCGTATTGTCCGAAAACCTGCAAAATGTCAATTAGCATAGTACGGTAGCAGAAATGACTTACTGTTCTACTATTTCAATAATCTGCTCGAGGCTCTTCACCTGACGGCGTTGATTTACCCGAGATTCATCCAATTCCTTCAAGCGACTTTCCAGCGCTTCGTTTTGATCTTTTACGATCTCCACAGAACGATTATTGCGCCGTATCTCGTTTTCTGACATTCCAAGGACCAAGTCCAAGTTATGCGTGAGATCGGGAAAGTCGAACCCTGACCGTACAACTACTGTTGACCTTGTGCGTGTAGAGAACGCGTTGTAGTTGTCGTAAACCTTCTGTACGCGTCCCGTCATGTCGATAATCTAAAGAACGATTCTTTCAGTGAATTCTTGAACCCTATGAATTCTTGGGCTTTACCTTCGTGGCTCCAGCTCCAGTATAATCAAAACGCGTTCCAGTATCTGTATCCAGCACTTCGTCTACTGTTTTGTATGAGATCTTCTGCTTTCCGCCGGATTTCTTCCATTTACCACGTGGAGCTTCTGGCTGCGCTTCTTCCGAGTTTTCTTCCTCCTCACCGCCATGTGCTCGCTGTTGTGCGTCGGCTGCCGACTCTCCAAACCTCAATCCGTTGCCCTCACTGCCATAGGCACCAACAGCAGCTCTGCCAGGTCGTAATTTGGCTTCCACAGGCTCCACGATACCCTGTTTCGACGCTCCAATACCTTTTCCGTGTTCGTATCCCATTTTCTGAAAAGAATTGTATTCGTTTAGCTTGAAAAACATGATTCTCACCTTCATCATGTTCATAAGAACACTGCCCTTCGGCCCTTTCATCCAACCTAACCCTTCCTGCTGGGCGGCAACGCCACGCATTCCGGCGAGCCCTTCAGCTTTCGTGGATTTCGAGGTCGACGGTCTAAACTTCTTTGACGGCGTGGGCGCAGATTCTTCCACCTGGGGCTTCCCAGATGCCTGTGTACCTCCAGGCACGAAAAGAGCATTCTTCGAGGATTCTCCCTCATAGACTTCTTCCTCTCTGTCCGCCCAAACGCCGTAGATTTGCTGCTCCTTGCTCATGCGCTTTCGTTTGTGTGGATTCGGCGCGTAGAACAAGTCGGCGTCATTGATCTCGAAGTCTTCGTTGCCCTTATCGTCGGCCATTTTGCAGGATTTGGAACAAAACGAAGAATGGTATGGTGAACGTAAATAAGAACGAAGCAATGCGGATGAAAAAAGCGATCCCTTTTTTAGCGGGTCTCCAAGTTTCGAAAACGAAGACTACAGTATACCGCGCCTTAGAATTCAGGCAACTAGACTGTTATTCTGCATACGGTGAGTAAATAGTTATTTTTTAGTGATAAACGGAGGCTTCGCGCGCGAATCGCGCTTAAACGATAGGCACAAAGCGCAATGTGCAAGATGTTTTTATTTTTAAGTTCAGCATAGCGTGGTGAACGCTCGCGGTTCTAAATTGAAGATACTGCGCTTCGCGCAGCTCACTTACAATCACATCTCACTCGCCGCTCCGCGGCTCGCCTCGTCATCGTGAATCCGGTCGGCGCTTTACTTCAAAGTTGAAAAAGTCAAAATTACAGTTGATGTTGTGGCTAACCTACTGCGCGCGCTTATTTTGAGCAATTTCTGTTGCTGCTCAGCCCTCCGAAGACGCTGCGCTTCTCAAACCTTTTGGCCGAAGAATTAAGAAATGCAGAGACTCCGGCCGGCATTGACCACCCAACCCACCTGTTGGCCAGACAGATGAGGGGAGCGCTCGGTACCATTCGGCTATTCGAACATGGCCAATTGGTTGGCGAAATGCGCATATATCTCGTAAAGTAACCATCAAAATAAGTTCCTTATTTTCATACCACAATAAATGACAGAATAAATTGTCTTATTCAAGAGTTAAACAGCAAAACTCAATCATTTTAAAGCAAGTCGAGAATTTCTACAAAAATTCGACAAAAATTTGAAGAAAAATGACTTAGAAATTAAAATTTAAATTCGAATGTTTTTGTTCAAGTAAATCGACAGTCACTGTTATGTGGCGGCCCGAAAGAGTTTTGTGAGTCACTCCTAGCGATTGTCGGTCGGCCTAATTGTTTTCATAAAATTAAAATAAAACATAATTTGGCCGGTGAAAGTTTCGACACAAAAACGATTCAGTGAATTGAGCTGGTCGGTTAGAGTAATTTTTGTTCGGTTAAAATACGACTTGGGGTGTCGCAGCACAATAGGCTCAAAAGACTTACTGCCTGGAATTTGTGTCTTTGTGTCGAATTTGTGTCGAACTGTTTTGCAAACAAATCATCCACGCGGTGAAGAAAGCATTTTCACACAAATGAAGGTATAAACGATTCACTACAGAATAGATCATATGATTGTTTTTAGGCTTAAAATTCAGGAACGAAACCTCAATGTCCAAAAAAATCATCATTTTTGGTAATTAAACCTTTAAGCGCAAAGTTTTGGTTTTATGTCGATTCAAAAACCAAACAATTTTATTCTAATTTTCCTTATTGATTTAATAAAGTTGTGATTTTCGAGCGTAGACGTACTAACCGGCCTAGACATGATTTCCGGGCTTCGTGTAACTCTTACCGGCCCCCGCAAACAAACGTGCTTCGCAGAAGTATGCCTAGTTTTCCTTATTGATTTAATAAATTGCGTTGATTAAAACCGAAGAAAAAAGAAAAATTCCATGTAATTTTTGAAATTCACAGGTTTTCCTTCAAATCTTTCGGCGATATCCCCGAAAATGTAGTGTATACAGTGGAATAGAGTACAGTGCTACGGTCTTGCAAAACTACGATCCTATTTTTGAGGTCGTCAAGTGCGTCTTTGCCTTTTTAACTTTCATTTTATCAATTCGTCGCCCTCTTGATTATTATTAAGTCTAATATAACGTTTTATTGTTTAATTTTTTAAAATACATTTTTGTATATGTTATTTAAATTTCAAAGACAAGAGACATTTGGCTGAGTGCTGAAAAAACTCAGTTTTAAACGAAAATAAATTATTGAGCTTATTGAACTTTTAAATCATTTTTCTTTAAATCATTTTCATTTAAATCATTAAATCAAATCATTCCGTGAAATTTTTTTTGAAAAAACAACAAACAGCTTGGAGTGAATAAATTACATTTTCCGAAAAGATTGTTTCTCACTTCGAAATCAGTTTTTGATGCATTTTTGAAAGTTGCCAATAGTAATTGTTGGCCAATTTTATAATGTAATTGCTTTCCAAACAGAAATACAACCCGTTAGATTGCACCTTCTCATCGTGCTGCTAAAAAACGCTGAACTGTGCTCGGATTGATGATTTGATGACGTGATTCGTTTCCCTCAAAAACAAAATTAGCGTAATTTTTCATTCGCATCCGAAATTAAACGGTTTTGCGTTCGTTGGTTGATATGGGACGTTGTAATCAATAGCTAGTTTATTTTAAAATCATCCTACGTTCGCCGCTACCTATCTTATCGGTAGCGGCATGTTAGCTGAAATGAAGTACAAAAGAATCGTTAGATAACAAAATGTTTTTGTCAAATTGATGCTGTTAAAGTTTGATTATTTTTGGTGGTTGCAGTTGGTGGTTGCACATGCAAAACTACGGTCGATCAATGATAAATGCAATCAAAAGTGGCAAATAATTTGGTATTTCAGGTACATTTTATTTTAAAAAATTATGTTTTTTTAAATTTTAAATTGAAACATTTTCTGAATCAATATTGAGTCAATTTTGTATTGTTTAATTTTTTGGTTTGTAACAAATACATAGTCATTAAAATTTTATAGCCAAGAGACAATCAAAAATTGCTTTTAAAAATCGGAATTAAATTTTTGCCAGCGGCTAGTTGGTTTCTAAATTTAGTGAATTTTTGAATTTTTATATTCACGTCTTATCAGATGACTTTTCTGAAACGTCATACAAAGCAGATTCGTAGAGGTTTAATTTTCAACTTTATAAACATTACGGAAAATGTAATTTTTATTTTTTTACATTGGGAATACAATTTTTTTAGGCAATTACCATTTTGATGTAGCCGATAACAAAAAGACGCTAAAGAAATAAAAATGTTCCAAAATAGATTTTATGAGTTTAAGCAGAAGTATCTTTTGACAGCGTTTGTACCTCTCTTTTTGTTTGCTACGTTATCACAAGGATTACCGCTAACAACGGGCAGATTCTACAAAAAGCTATCCCATCTATTCAATGAGCTGAATGTTTAAATGTTTATTTTTTAAACCTAAACATAATTTAAAAAAAAACGAAATTCAAGACGAAATTTTTGTAAGTCGAAGACTCAAACTTTTGTAACTCAAAATCGTCTAAAAAGTCTCAAAATCGACATTGACAAATTCGAGGAAACAGTGAAGTTCTGTGTAATAATTGCGTGTTTGCGCATAAATTCAAAAGTTCCTAATATTTACTCGGTTCCTGTGTTTGTTGCACAGAACTTGAATGCACTGTTGTCAATAACCGAATTTTTGTCGTAAGCATTTGTCTATAAGGTAAATGCAGTTTTTGTAAGGATTTCATTTTTTTTCATTTTATCATTTTTTGGATTTCATTTTTTTGCTCATTCGGTCACTTAACCTTAAAGGCAAAGTCTTTTAAAATCAACATTAGTGTTTTATAGGAATCAGGTTTTATTTCTTCCATAGAGTAGAGAGAAAATCAAAAAAGGCCTAAGCTGCGTTTCAAGTAAGAGCCATTTTTGCAGCAGCACGGACAGCAATTATCGGATTCTTACAAATATTTTAATTTAATTTGAGGTAAGCGTCGGCCTCTCTCTCTCTCTTTCGACAGTGACGCCAAATGCTATCGTCATTTACAGTATCCATTGTTCAAGGGTAGAAGAGCGCAGTTTTGCGAAAAACTCGTTCCAAACGAAACCATCGATCAATCATCGACTTTTTCGCACAAATTCTTGCCCTTAAATCAAGTGCTTTATCTCAATATTTAGGGTGTAGGTCGCTTGGCTTGTTTTCATTCCTGTCCGCAATAGCCGCATTTTCTCAAAGGAATTTTTGAGTCTAGAGTTTTCGATCAAATAAACGATGGTTTCAAATGTACATACACTGATCAAAAAAGAACTTTACATGTCGTTTTTTTGGCCTGAAAACGTTGATCTTGGACGTTTTTTTCTTATTTTTGGTCTCAAATTCAACCTTATTTAGTTGGAAAATAATCTTTAGGAAAACCTGAAAAAATATACTTGATTTTGCGAACATTCCTTAATAAAGCTTTTCTTAGACATTAAACAAGAATTTCGGAAACAATTGTTTTTATTTTCTAGGTCGGATTAAAATAAATTTTTTGTTCGTATTAACCTTCTATACATTTAATCATTTCTTTTCTGAGTCTGACATTTCTGAGTCATTAATCATTTATTAGAATTTCAAAATTTAAAAAAAAAAACCTAGCAAAATTTATCAAATTTTTGTGTAAGTGTGTAAGTCTTTTCTTTTCCCTTTTTCTAAATCCTTTCTAAATCAACCTTATTTAGTTGGAAAATAATCTTTAGGAAAACCTGAAAAAATATACTTGATTTTGCGAACATTCCTTAATAAAGCTTTTCTTAGACATTAAACAAGAATTTCGGAAACAATTGTTTTTAATTTCTAGGTCGGATTAAAATAAATTTTTTGTTCGTATTAACTTCTATACATTTAATCATTTCTTTTCTGAGTCTGACATTTCTGAGTCATTAATCATTTATTAGAATTTAAAAATTTCAAAAAACCGGGCAAAATTTATCAAATTTTTGTGTTCTTTATTTTGTATCAAATTTTTCAAATTATCAAATTATTCGGTGAGTTTCGTTGATTAAAAGTGATGATAATAGAGAGAAAATGAGAGAAAACAGGAAAAACCAAAAGTTGAAAATTTTTACACAAGCTCGTCACATTTTCATTTACAAAGTGATCCAATAGTTCAGTAAAGTTGAAATGACAAAATGTTGGTCTATTTTTGGAATGTTGGTCTATTTTTGGAACGAATCGGAGACAATTTTCACATTGAATGGCTCCAGGAGCTTCCAGAAATTATTTAATTATCGTGAGAATTATTAAAAATAAGTTATTCTGCAATTTCTTTTAATCAAACAAAATCAAAATGATTTTTCTTTTTTTTATTTTCGACAATTTTCATTTTCAAAGCGGTTCTAATCGGTACAGGACTTTTTTTGATCTCAATACGAAGACTGGTGTGTCAATGTGGCGGTTAATTCCATTTTGTTACTTATTCTTGTAATTTATTAACATGTTTTTAGGGTTTAGCAGATTTTTTAAAGTATTAAAAGAAAATAAAAAAAAATCCCGATTTTTGGCCTTTGTTATATCGTTCAGAAGATGCATTCTAAATGTTGCACTTCTATGTCCAACAAGAACATTACCGCGGTGTTGATTTAAGATTTAAGTGCAAAATGTTGATGTAGAAAGGCGTAAGCAAAGCGTAAGAACTCGATGTATTAAAAAATCTTTTCTTTTTTCGAACATTTTTGCGTAAACATTCTTTCGAACATTCTTTCCATTCTTTTTGTTATAAAAATGCAGGTTTACTGTAACCCGCAACAAGATAGTTCAATAGCTGCAATAAAAAATAATAAATTTTTATAAACAATCTTCTTAGGCCGCTCTGTGCAAACCACAACTTTACTTTAGCATTTTTGTAGCATGGACAATTAATTTATAGAATTGAATTTCATACTGAAATGGGAAGCTGCCGCTGTTTAACATTTTATTGAAATTTTTGGCCTCCTTTTTGTCGTTCAGAAAATGCGTTCCAAATGATCTATACTTAACAGGAACATAGCAGCAGTGTTGATTTAAAATTTCTGCACAAAAATCATTGTGGTATTAAATTTAGAATAATTTTTGTATACCAGGATTGTGCGCCCACATCAGTGTCCAATCCAGCTGAGCGTTGATGAATTCAGCGCAAATAATGATTTTTTTTTGGGATGCGCAGACGCAAACGGATGGTTTTTAAACACCGGAACGGACGCAAAATTTCTGCCAATTCGTTCGTTTTTAGTTAGCGATAACGGGTTGCAACTGACGCACACGCTACCTGCACAGTTGGTATTTTTTTCTTAATAATTTTTGCATAGAACGAATGCATTCGCTTAGATTTCGAATCTATTTGTTTTGGTTTTAGGCTCAATTTTGGCCGAAGACAAAACGAGGTAGGCCGGTGACCAGCTTAGATTCAACAAAATTAATTTGATAAAATAGTTTATACATTTTTGAGACTGTGCATCACGGTTGTTTCAAAACAAAAGAGATTAAATTTCTGAACACATAGACTAGAAATGTAGGCATTAAAGAAATGTAGAAACAAAAAATTTTTGTTACTGGAAGCTGCACTATTGTTATACTATCTTCTTTGTTTTTTTTTGAGTGTCTGCATAGGTCAAAAAAATTTTTTTGAATAAGAATATAGCAAATTAGAAAAACTTTTAACGAAAACAGTCTGGGTTAACATGTGACTTTAGGTTAATTTCTTTTTTTTTAAATTGGTAGAAATCGTAAGAGTCGTAGAAAAAAAAAGAAACAGTCAAAAATGTATTTTTTGTCGCCAGTTGTCAGTTTGCTTGAATTCGTTGCCCACAGGCAGGCAAAAATTAGAATCATAGCGAATTCAAAGGCGACTTTTTTAAAGTTAAAAGCATTGGGTTAATAATTTTTTTTGTTGCAAATCGGCTCCAAACAGAAAATTCCTGCTACCACGGCTTCGTAAAATTATTACGTTGCAATCGGGGAACCAAATTGGGTTATTGGTCTATTTTTTCAATAGATTTCAATAAATTTTTAATTTTACAATGATTTTTTTTTGTGAGTGATTGCATAACTTTGGTTTCACACATTGACTTGTCGTACTAAACTAAGCAAGCAGTTACCGCTCTGCAACGATTTATACAGATTTTTGGCCTCCCTTAGGTCATTCAGAAATTGCGTTCTATGTGTTCCACTCTACAGTTGACATGAACATTGCAAAAATTAACAAAAATTCATATAATCTATAAATTCATATAATGCGTCTTTTAATAATTCAATGATAAAATAATTTATTGAAGATTTACATGATTTAAAAAAAGATTTAATTTCAATTTTAAAGTTGTTTTTGTTAAACTCAAGTTTAACTCTTTTTGAAATCGACAACAATTTTCGCATTTGAGCAATTTTTGTCGCTGTCATTCATCTACATGACATCAATTTTTGATAGATCAAACAAAAATCTAGAAAAAAGTAAAGGCAACATTAAAACATTGTAGTCATTACTTTTCAAGATTTAAAGCAAAAATACTGAAATGGAAAGTTTTGGGAATGTTTTAATCAAATTTTTGCCTTCCTTGATTATTCATCTATTTGTGAAAAATTGTTTTTTTTAATTTTAAAAATTGCACAAAACAAAGAGGTTCTACGGAAGAATCTGAGCCCCCCCTCGGGGAATCTGAGTCCCGCCGGGGAATCTGAGCCCCCTCCGGGAATCTGAGCCCCCGGGAATCTGAGCCCCGCCTGGGAATCTGAGTCCACCGGGAATCTGAGCCCCCTCCGGGAATCTGAGCCCCCTCTGGGAATCTGAGCCCCCTCCGGGAATTTGAGCAGAAATGTTTAAATTCATTTTATCAATTATCAAACAAAACATTTTCAAATCAAATCATAATCAAATCATTTTAGAGTGCTGCAAAATCACATAAATCAGATGTCGTTGTCGTCTTCCGATTCAGGACTTTCTTCCGGGCGGCGCTCGTAGCGGCGTTAACTCTTCTGCCTGCGCCGTTCCTTCTCGTAGGAGACCTCAGACGATTCTTGGCATTGCCGGATCCTCTTTTCGCATTGCTGAAGAGCCTCTTTCCAGGCATCCGCTGGCAATTCATTGTTGTTGTACACGTTGATCGTAACAGGCGCATTCAACTCTTGCTGCTGATTGCCACCGTAGTTGTTGCCGCCACTTACGTTCTGGTTGCCTCCTCTGGCAATCGCATTACCTCCAGCACCACCTTGTCCGCTCGTCCTCCTCAGCCTCCGTGAGCAGTTCCCCCAGCGCCCCCCTGCGCCAAGCCTCCGTCGGCAACGCTTTGAGTTCACCACCTTGGCTATTAGCATGGGCTTCCGATTTACCCATGCTTCCCGACAACAGAGCAGCAATTCTCAAAAATTATTATGTTAAAAAATTTAAGAAAAAAGTGACTTACGCGGCTGATGGAACAGGAGAGACCGTTGTCCTGCTTCGTGATTTATGACAACAACATTTTGCTGAGATTCCCGGCAGGGCTCAGATTCCCAGAGGGGGCTCAGATTCCCGGAGGGGGCTCAGATTCCCCGGGGGGCTCCGATTCACAGAGGGGGCTCAGATTCCCGGCAGGGTTCGGATTCCCGGAGGGGGCTCAGATTCCCGGGGGGGCTCAGATTGTCAGGATTGGGACTCAGATTCCCCTGGGGGCTCAGATTCTTCCGGAGAACCAACAAAGACACCAAACATGCGCAGCAACATACACAGTCTGGATAATATTGAGATGAGAATGTTTAAAAATTGGGAACATTGCAGCGATGTTGATTTAAGATTTGCTTTTTTTGGTGATCATCTTCTTCTTAAAAATCTTTAAAAAAAGGTTTTAAATTTAAAATAATTTTTGTGTTCTTGCCAAGATTTCTTCGCTTTATCAATTTCAATCAATTCAATTTCACAAGACAATGAAGAACTTTTGAATGGCGGTCGTCGTCATCTTCAAGAGTTGGAAGCAAATGAAGCCCTCGTTCCGTTTCCTGCGGAAATAATAAAAATACAGAATTGTATGCACAAAAACATTTGAGCTTCATTTGTTATTGCAGGATTATAAAGAATTTTTGGGCGGCTGTTGTGGTTTATCATAGCCTTCAGGTGTAACAAGCAAGTGACGGTGTTTTAAAATAAATACAAAATTGTATGCACAAGTAAATGGAATCGATCTTTAGAAAGGGCTTCCAAAAGAAACTAGATTCAATTTGGCGCATGCGAAACATGGGTGAATAACCATAATGAAAAAATATTTTTGAGCCTCAACACAGGGCAGGCGCTTTTTAGGATCTTTAGGATTTTACACAGAGTAGGACAACACAAACCGTGCAACACAGGGTAGACTTTTTTTTGTTGAATTTTTGGGTTTAGAAATGTGCCGCATTCAGCAGTCCGGAAACTTACTGTATTCGAGCAAATAAAGGCTATTTAGTATCGCATTACATTTACGATTTAACAAATAAACAACATTTTTTGAATCAGAAATGGTTATTTCAATAATGTTGGATTTTAGCTTTTTGGGTTCTACTTTTTCTTTATCTATCTAGAAATCTAGAAAAAAAAAGAAAAAACAAACAAACAAAAATCTAGAAAAAGTAAAAGCAACATTAAAACATTGTAGTCATTACTTTTAAAGCACTTTTTCTTTATACACAGCAATACACAGTCTGGATAATATTGAGATGATAATGTTTAAAAATTGGGAACATTGCAGCGATGTTGATTTAAGAGTTTTTTTTTGGAATTCATCTTCTTCTTAAAAATCTTTAAAAAAAGGTTTAAATTTAGAATAGTTTTTGTGAAGTTCTCATAGCATAGATTGCTTCTACAATTTCCAGTGTCCAATAACTAAATACACAAATTTGCCCCCAGAAATGCTCTCCGCGATCGTACTTTATGTTTTGTTTTAATTCCACGTTTTTTAATTCTATTTTTGATACTGGTTGCGGATAAATTAATTAGATTAAGTTTAGAATTAATGTATTTTTCAAGATTTTCCAAAAATTGGCCAATTGGGAGCTGGCTGGTAACAATGTTCTATCAACTCGATTATGCTGCCGCCAGCACCTCCAGTCAATTAACACTGACACCTCGTAAATGCTTTTTTTTTATTTTAATTATATTTTTGTTGAAATTGCTCCATTGGGCACGGACTGAGCGAACAATGTTCAAAATTACGTATTTTAATTTTTTGAACATGTGTTTATCTCTCCCAGAAACGATATTCTTAAATGCTCCTTAAATGAATCAGTTTTTTTTTACTTTTATGATACAAAATTGCGCTCAGTAATTGAGAAATTTAGGTTTTAAAACTATTTTGTCCAGTTGACTGCTTGTATGTCGTACACAATTCATAAGTACGATAGAACCGCCTGTTTACTCATTTTTAGAATAGACAACTATTTTTTAGGATGATTCTGGTAAATCTGAAAGATGGAAATCTTTTTTTTTTGTTTTTTGGGTTTTTTGGGTTGTTTGACTTTTTTTTGACTTTTTTGGTTTTTTGACGGAAAACCATTCTCACCCGAACAGCGATGCCATCTTGTTCGCCGACCTCGAATTGTTCATAAACTGAAGTTTCACAAACAGTTGGAATCGACAAAGCTCTGTTTGATTCACTTCAACTTCATGATAATATGAAGCGTTATTATGCAAAAAATCGTTATTATTTATTTACAAAAATAAATTTTTGTAGTATGTCAATCCCTTAATTCCGATCATTGATTTAAAATTTGCAAAAAGGAGAATTGATGATGAATTTGCAAAGGTTTCATGAAAAAACGACAACTCACATTTTGATATTGTTTATAAATTTTCATTTTTGAACGCGGCCCGAAATGAATCTTCAGTTGGCTAGATAACATCTTTCGTTTTTACTGGGCGCTTCAAATGAGACCAGTGCTAGATGCAAAACTGAAATCCGGGGGTATTTTTTGTCGTTTTTCAGTCCTCCCAAAATGTTGATATCAAATCCGCTTTCAATTCGAAACATTCTCTACTTTTGATCAAACCGTAAAACGCGATTTTAAATTTTTCAGCCCTTAATCAGCTCTCCCCGAAAAGATATTCCTAAATGAAGTTTTTTTGCAACCCGCAACCAGCTTTTCGTAAATGGATCACCCTGTTTATCTTCAGGATACAGAGATTGTCGAACAAGGGCCGCGCGCAGTAATTGTTAATTTTTTTTATAAAAAAAGTAGTGTTCGCGGATAATTCAAAATTTAGGTCGAAAAACTTTTTTTGATGATGAGATCAGTCTTCGCAAAATTTTGGCGATTTTAGCGTTTAATTTGATACAATCATTAATTTTAATGAAATTGCTCTAATAAAGTTGGGTTTTTTGGTGTCATCAATTCCCATACGGTACTATAATCGTGTTCAATAAAATCCAGAAGTACTCGACGTTGTTTTCACTTCAATGTCACGATGATATGAAGCGTTAAATAATTTCTTTTAAAAAATCAATAGAAAAATTATTTTAAAATTACTGTTCATAAAAATACAATAACCTATCTTTCACGGCTGTTCATTCAAAATTTTTGATTGTTTAATAAATTTTTATTTTTGAGATCATCCAGGTAGGTAAAGAAAACTTTGGTTTTAACTGGAGGTTTAAACTTGAACCAGTTCCCTAGCCTGACTGCGTGTTTTTTTTTTTGCTGTGTTCCGCCATTTGCGATTCAGTTTTTGTTATGCAGATCTCGCGACTCAAAGCTACACGAGATCGAAAGATCGTAGCTGCATTTTTTCTACTTTTTTATGCGTTTTACAAAAAAAACAAACAGCCAATTTATTTTTGATGGAGTAACCTTATTGCGATAATTGTCGTAGCGTTTGTGGCGTCACATTTACAAATTTCAATTAATTTTTATTTCATTTTAAAAATTTCCAACATCATCTTTTTTTCCAGCAGAAACGTCAGTTTTTTTCTGAAATTTGCTCTAAATTATTCTGATCTTGGCACGATATTGATATGGCGCCATCACATCATCTCGAGTCAATTATGATCGCATTAATGCGCCGCCTTCTGTTGAGCAAACGAATCATTGAAGTGAAGCGATTCGATAATGATCGAAGAAAAATTACCGTGATCATAAAATTACAATAACCTATCTGTCACCTATCTATCTTCAAAATTTTTGATTTTTAAATAAATTTTTATTTTTGAGAACAGAGGTGGGTGAAGATCAATGAACGAGTTTGTGAATTCGGCGAAGGAGCGAGTGAATTGTCTTCTTCTTGGCTGCTCGTTAACGTGAAAATTCCAACTACAAAAGGTCGCCTCTCTCTGTCTTCCCCGTCATCTACGTTCTTTGGCGCCCATTGATCCGCTCCATTTATCAGCATTTTTGCACATTAAGCACATTAACTTGTGCTATTTACCACTTTCGGTCGCTTTAGGCTTACAGAAACGTTCGGAGCGATCGATTCCTTCTTTTCGCAGTCATGCGTGATCTATCCAATTGCCCGCTATTGTTTGCAGTGTTAGCAGCAACACTTGTTACTTTAATCGGCGAACTCCACGGTGTTAATGTGTGCACTGAGCTCGAAGAGTAAGTCATCAAGTCACTTTTGGTTATTCTAATATTTTTGTATTTCCAGTCCAGACAGCTGTTTCGTTTTAATTCTTTTAAAAATTGTAAAAAATAATGAAAAAAAAATTTTTTTTGCTGCGTTTTTGCCATCTCCATAGTCTTCAAATGGCGCTTTTCAGGAAAGAAGTCATAGAGTTGGAGAGATACACAAAACAAGTCGTTTTGGAGACCACATAATGGTGTCCCAATGTTACGACGGGATTCCGGTGTCCAATCAGGCGGTGAGATCAACGATCGCAAGCTCTGTTTTTCAGGAGAATTTGCAGAATCAGCGATAAAATCGCCTATCGTAATGTTACAAGGATGAAACCGATTCTCGTGAAGAAGTGTTGCGTTGGATTCACGCAGACAAACGAGGAATCCTGCATTCGTAAGCGTTCTCATCAGAGGATTCCATGTGTAGGAGGCGAATGCGTCGCTCCGAACGTGTGCAAATGTGAAGAGGGTTACAATGGCGACGCTTGCTCGAAGGGGAAATGTCGCTGTTTGCATGGATTCATTGGGGATCATTGCGAGACGGGATTCCGGGAAGCCAATATTACGACTTTCAGACAAATTTTCAAACTGAATCGTGTACACATTGTGAAATGCCAACTAGAATGACCAGTTTTCTGAAAGTTTGTGTGTTCGGGCTGTGCCAAACTATCGATAAAAGATGCACCAAACGCCGTTAATTAGGCTTCACTTCATGTCGTTGATGAAACAGTTTTTGAACCAGAACTCCAGAGTATAATTCCTATATAGTTAAGTAACAAGATACAGACGTTAATTTTAAAAGATAAAATTCGTATTAATTTTTTTGTATTAACCATTTCCATTTCCGTAATGAATTTCCAATTTTAAGAAAAACATTTGATTTGATTTTTGGCAATTTTGCTTCCGCACTTTTTTGAGCATTTCGCCGATCGCAAAACAGCTGAGAAAGATAACAAAACAAGCAAATTTTTGTATATAATCTTTCTCGCTTAGTTCTAAGCAATCTGTACATCTGATCAAATTTAATAAAAGTTGCTGAAAAGTGATTGAAGAATATTTTTTGAACGACGTATTAATTCGCCATTCCTTGCCGTTGAAAAAAAAACTATTTTTGAAAAGGTTCACAGTGACCACGTCAAATACTAAAAAAAGATAATGAACAATTTTTGCAATTAACAGAGAATGTCAGTTCTTTTGCTAATTTTTTTTTTGATTATTTATATCAACTCCATCAGATTGCCATCAATGTCATTATCGTATGTTCGTGTCGTTCGTGATTTTGTGTGTACGATAAGCAAAATAAGTTGCGGGTTCAAGACAACTCTTGAAAGTCTTTTTGTGATTTTTTTGAATAATTGTTTTATATTTTAAAATTCATTTAGATATTTCGATTAAGGGCAATGTGTTGCAATGTATTGTTTAATGGCATACTGGATCAACAGGCTCTACACTGTTTTCTCCGTAGTGGCACCGTTCGTTGATCTAAAATTAATCGAGCATGAGTGCATCATCGTTAGTCTCAGAAGCCAATTTTTTTTCTTTTTGTTTTGCTCAAGTTGTACAAATTAAAAAATAAATTTTTGAAGTTCCTCGTGAAGTTTAATTTATTCACAATATAACAAACAGGATGTATGTATTTATAGCCTAAAGTTTAGGGCTGCTGAACAAACGCACCAATGTCGTCGTAGTAAGAGTGGGAACCGAATAGTGATTGCATTAACATTTTTTTGAAAATCAATCTGTTTCAAATTTCCGTTTGCGTTTTTGAGGGACTAGAGGGGCAACACTTAAACTGGCTGGATCATGGCGTCTTCCAGAAAGAAAATATAATTTTTGGTCGGGTCAGATGCCTTGCTTTTGGGGTGACAAAGCCGACAAGGACGACCTTGCGCCTTAATCCTTAGCTTAAAACCGTAAATGCAACAACATTTTCGCACCTGCAAGACTAACGTTCTCCTGGGGTCTTCAAGAAAATATTTTTTGAAGGTCCTGACCGTACTTACATGGTAGATTTCAATGTAAACGATACCATGTGAAAACACTGAAAATCAGTTTGGAGCTCCACGGCTACAAACGCGTTCAGGCTTTGTTTATCAGGACTGCGTAGGGGTTTGAAAATTTTCTACCGTATTACCTTGGTATTCTTTTGCATGCGTTTTGCGTTTTTTTGAAATCACTGATATCATTCTTTCCACGCTTAAAGTTATTTTTGTGTCCCCAAATTAGTTTTTATAATCGACTTTAAAACACGAACATGAATTTTTGTTTTACTACTGTATTGAGCACGTCAAAAGCTAAAGCTAAAAAGAAAAATGAACAATTTTTGAATTTAACAGTGCTGATCGATTTCATTCGCTCAGACTCAATTACAAAATGATTTAGTTGTTCACGTCAATGGAAACTAGATTTAATATTTTTTGTAAATAATTTGAAACTTCTTTTCGAGATATTTAAAATCTTCTCTGTGTAAGTACAAACGATTTTTTTAATTATTTACTTGATAATTCGCTATTTTGACTCAAAAATAGTAATCTTTTGGGTTTTAGTTTTTCTTTTGGTTAAATTCGATCCTTTTTTATTAGGGATTTGAGACGTCACAAATACGATGGTTATCATGAATTATCAAGCTTTGTTTATCAGGCTGCGTAGGGGTTTGAAAATTTTTTACCGTATTACCTTAAAGAATGACTGAAATCATTCTTTCCACGCTTAAAGTTATTTTTGTCAAAGTTAAACTTAAACTTAAAGTTAAAGTTATTATTTGAGTAAAAAAATTCACTCGGAATCTACAAATCTAAAAATATAGAAAAAAAACCCATTATAGGGCCTTGTATGCATGGAACGTCCAGCAATTATCTACAATTCGTTCATGCTTCTTTGCATCACAATATTTTTTCTTTGCACAATACACTGTACTCCCCCTTGATCTTAGCTGGACGTCTTATGCTGGACGTTTTAATTTGTTTTGTGAACTTTTCTGCTCGTAAACAAGTTGAAAAAAGATTGGAGAACATTTTTTGAACAATGCATTAATTCGCCGGATTCAGCTGTAGCATCATACATTTAGCAGGTGATAGTTCTTCATCTTGCATGTTTTAACGATTTTTTTTTTTGGAGAGCAATAACTTTTGTTTTTAAATTAAATTAAATTTTTATTTATTTTTATTTTTACTTAAATTTATATTTTAAACTATTTTTTAAAATCAAATTTAAAACCTATAGGTTTGCAAATATCATGTGTCATGTATTTTTTTTGGTCTAACCATGTCTTCCATTTGACGTTGTCCAACAACTTCACGGCGTCTTTGAGGAAAAAAACTAATTTTTGGTAATCAGCCCATCCTCTAAAGCTCACAAGGTAGATTTCAATGTGAACAATACCGAGTAAAAACACTCATAACACTAAGCTCCACGGTTACAAATGCGTTTAAGCTTCGCGCTGCTCAGTTTAGTCCTAGTTTATAGTGCTATGCCTCGTGATTTTGTATATCAGGCTGCGTGAGGGTTTGAAAAAAAAATTCTTTTAATCTTTTTTTTTTGAATTTTTTTTGACAAAAATGAAAGCGATGCATAAATTTCTCCGATGAACACAGTGAACAATTATTTGACTAGAACATATTGGGTCAAAAAAAAGAGCTTTTTTAACTTAAATAATAACATAAATTTTTGCCTTACTGACCTCTCAAATACTAAAAAGAAAAATGAGCAATTTTTGCTCGAAACCAAAGCGAACCAAAGCAGTACGGTAGTGCAAAAATCAGTTTTTTTGTTTCATTTTGTCTATTTGGGTTGTGTACTTTTTTGAGAGGAATCCGTCGTGAACCAAAATTTACAATTTTTTCTAAATTCTAAAAGACTTTTCGGCGGTTTATTGGGTACGAAAAAACAAGGCAATGCGCAAAGACATATAATATGTGATTGTTGTTCACATCTTGCGCATGTTGAATGAAGCTTTTTTGTGATCCACTTTTCAAACCAAATTTTTTTTTAATTCAAAAACGTTTGTAAGTTCCTCAAACTATTCAATTGATGTAAACAAGCAAAATTGATTGATTTTTTAATTTTTTTTTTTTGAAAAGCCACTGCGCCGCCATATGCTGACATTTAAATTTAGTTTTTTTGCAACATATGTAGTTGTAATGATCAATAAGTCGCTATAATAAGTCATGTTGAATGGTCCAATATTGGGAATAAACTAATACGGTCTTTTCGGTATTTGGTATTGGTATTTTTTGAGGCTGTCGTTGGTGCTCTTTGAGAATATTTTTGGATTCTGCTTTCTCAACCAAAGCATTCCAGTGAAAAAAAGAAATTTCTTTTTTTGAAAATTCGATAACATTTTAAAGTTAACTAAAATGCCCCTAAAATGCCCAGTACATTTTTGGGAGCTTCTTAACGTTCCTTGCTCGGTAATAACAGCAAAACGAAACTGCCCGAACTGAATGATTTTTTACATTTTTGAGAACACATTTTCTCAACGTTTTTCAGGTTATCCCCCTCCTTCCCCTTTATTCAAGTTTGAATTAGAATTTGACTTAATGCTTTGGTTGATGACCTCACCTCACGTCAACAAACACATTTTTAAAATTTGCAAAACCATTGACTTCCACGTTAACATGTGATTTCTTTTTGTATGATTTGCATCTAAAATTGGTAATTACCAAATCGTGCTAATAAAAATACGACATTTTTTGACTTTAAAGACTCAGTTACTCTAGTGCCGATAATTCTTATAGGCCTAAATAAGCGGAACGTAGTAACTTTTTTTGGAGACAAGTTGTCGGTCCTCGCAAAATTTTGGCGAATTGAGCGTTCAATTCGATATAATTTCTACTTTAAATAAAATCTTAACAGTAGATTAAAAGCATCAGTAAAGTAGATTTGTAGCAGAATCTCAAGATTTGGAATAAACCGAACAAATGCAAAATTGTATGTTGTCTAATAGCTGCTTCTACACTTCTACGTTTGATTCTACTTTTTGTTCTCAACTTAACAAGTATACCTTTTTTTAACTGTTTTAATTATATTGTTCCATTTACGAATGAATTTTACAAATGAACAAATTTGATATTTATCTTTCAAAACAAAACTGATTCTATATGCACCTAGTTTCTTATTAATTGCTTCAACAATTGTAGAATTCCCTTAATTGTGTTTAAATTTAATTTTTTCTGTTCAAATCAAAAAATATCATGATTTTTTTTTAAATTTGATCATTAATTTGGATCATTCCTCGCTGTTGTGTTTACACTAAACGTGACCAGGAGTTATACTCAGAAATTTTTGCTTACATTCATCACGTTGAAAGATCGTCCAGTTGACGTATTTTTAAGCTTTTGAATACGTTACACGACTGATGGGCAAACAGGTTTTTTGCCACTTATATGTTTTTTTTGGATATCAGATTAATCATATTTAGGCCACTAATTAGCGAAGAAAAAGCTCTTCAGTTTTGTCGTTTTTTTTGTCCCCTGGCTTTTTTTTTTTACTTTTTGGTGTTCAAAGCAAATAACATTTTTGTTTGTTGCATTGATGTGGCACCTTTCTAGTTGTTAGTTATGGTTAATAAGCGATTTTAGTATTTTTACACTATTTTTGCACGAATAATGCTGCAAATTGTTTCATCAACTTTAGTGCATCAACTCAAATAGTTACGGAGCCAATGGTATTGGTAGTTAGAGACACTATAAGGAAGCCGATCGTAACACATGTGGGCAAAAAACGTGCTATTTATTGTGCTATTTACCACTTTCGGTCGCTTCAGGCTTATAGAAACGTTCGGAGCGATCGATTCCTTCTTTTCGCAGTCATGAGTGCTCTATCCAATTGCCCGCTATTGTTTGCAGTGTTAGCTGCAACACTTGTTACCTTAATCGGCGAACTCCACGGTGTTAATGTGTGCACCGAGCTCGAAGAGTAAGTCATCAAATCACTTTTTGTTATTTTAATATTTTTGTAGGCGTCCATAGTCTTCAAATGGCGCTTTTCAGGAAAGAAGTCAAAGAATTGGAGAGATACACAAAACAAGTCGTTTTGGAGACCACAGAATGATGTCCCAATTTTACGACGGGATTCCGGTGTCCAATCAGGCGGTGAGATCAACGATCGCAAGCTCTGTTTACAGGGGAATTTCCAGAATCAGCGATAAAATCGCCTATCGTAATGTTACAAGGATGAAGCCGATTCTCGTGAAGAAGTGTTGCGTTGGATTCACGCAGACAAACGAGGAATCCTGCATTTATAAGCGTTCTCATCAGAGGATTACGGTAGAAATGGAATATTTCAGCCAGTTGCAATCCTCCATGTGTACGAGGCGAATGCGTCGCTCCGAACGTGTGCAAATGTGAAGAGGGTTACGGTGGCGACGCTTGTTCTAAGGGAAAATGTCGCTGTTTACATGGACTCATTGGAGATCATTGCGAGACGGGATTCTGGGAAGCCAATATTAAAAGTTTAAGACAGATTTTCAAAATGAATCGTGTACAAAGTTAATTAGGCCTCACTTCTTGCCGTTGATGAAACAGTTTTTGAACCAGAACCCTTGAGTATAATTCCTATATACTTTAGTAACGAGATACAGACGTTAACTGTCAAAATTAAAATTCGTATTAATTTGTTTGTATCAACCATTTTTTAATGAATTATAATGAAAACATCTGATTTTTGATTTGGCAAAACGCTTTAATTTTCGCTAAACAACATGTTTCACGTTTATTGTTGTATGTGGAATGTAACGAGAAAACGATTCCTGGAAAAACTAATTTTTTGAGAACAAATCAAATCAAACTAAACCAAACTTGTTTGAGTAATTTTTCCGTGTTATCCTGTTGCTCATAATGATGCTCGTAAATCCTAAACTATTAAATTATTGAGATTATTGAGATAATTAAATAATTAAAAATAAATAAATTATTGAAATAATCAAATTTGTGTTTTAATGATTGGCGTGATAGTCTTTTTTTGATTTTTGTGATATCGTGTTGGACCCGCGGTCCGCGGTAAAAGCAGAGAAGAATGCACTACCTCGTTTCCCCGTACGAATTCTTTTAATTATTCTTTAAACTCTAAAAATGTACAAACAAATGAATTAACGTTGAGGCAAACTGTTTCCTAAAACTGTTTCCGAAATAATGACGCTTTATGATGCTCAAGGATCGAATGCGAAGTGAACAGCAATTTAGAGAACTATTTTTTCGCAGTAAACTTCAAATTTCATTTTTTCTAAGAATTTGATTTTTGTGTTGGTTTCTTCCTTTTTAACTAAACGTCTTTTTAACGTCTTTTTAAATTTTCCGATTTTGACACTTCTCCAATGAACCCACAGAAAAAACATCATTTATTCGTTTTTGGGAATAATGACTGGAAAACAGTTTTTTCATTTCTGCACCGAACAGGTTAGATCCAACATTTTCAAAGAATTCTCCTGAAATTAAAAACCCGAAAATTGTGCTAAAAGAACTTTAATGACAAATTTAAATCATTTTTTTAAATCTCTATTCAAAGAATGTTTTTTTTCTTCGTGTAATGGTTAAAAGAAGTGATTTTGTTTTGTGGATACAAAAATTCTCTTTAAATAAATTTAATTTTTGGGAGCTCCATATTGTAGTCATCAAACATGGCAAATGCAAAGCATCACTCGGTTGGGTGGTTGATTGATCGGTATTTTCATTTGTCACCAAATAAAATCTTTATAAATTTATCAGATCTTGACGCATCTCCATTGAATCCACAGAAAAATGCCATTTTTTGGTTGAAGGGCGAATGACTAGAAAACTAAAAGTTTTGAAATTTGCGTGCTGAGGAACAGTAAAAATGCTTTGATCATTTTCGCTTAAACACACGCCAATCAATGTTAAATTCAATATTTAAAAAATGTTTTTTAAATCTTTGCCCTCCTCTACTTATCGCACAAAGCGCTTCTTCTTCTTCATTTTCCCTCAAACAATTAGGCTGTAATTGTTCGCCAAGGCGTGCAAAATTAAAAATGAAGAATTTTTGCAGATCATTGTTCATCTCGTTTACACGAGCTTGTTACTTTCTGTTTGTTCGATTCATTGCCTTGTCGATCGACTCCAAAACAGTAGTCCATAATTGGCAAACATTAAATAAACGTTTTTCTGTTCATTTTAGTACACACAAGGTCAACGGAGCGATTGGCAACGGAGCGATCGGCGAGCCCGCCAGTCGTCAATGAAGCAGACAGGCGAATTTAGCATTGGAAAATTAAAATCCTCACAACAAAATTAAAAAACCATTTTTATTTTTGTACAAAAACAAAGGATTTTTGTACCACTCGTACAAGTCCAATGAGTATCTACGATGGATTTTTAAACAATTAATGCAGTAATCGCATTTGATTTATTTGCGACAATTCGGCCATCAGCAGACTGAAAGTTCTATAATTCTTGTTAAAAAAATCAATAAACTTGTTTTGTCTTGATTTAATCCTGAAATGCTTGCGCTATTCGCAGTAAATTTTTAAAATTAATTTTTGAAACAAAGTGCCTCGCTATTTGCTATATCAAGCAGTGGAATCTTTAAAAAAATCCTGCTTGTTTCTGAATTAAGTTTAACAAAATCTTTTATTTTAAATTGTGTTGCTTTCGTCAATTCCGTTTTTTTAAACCAAAAACCCAATTATTCTGCGGTTATAAATAATTATTTTTCGCGTAATTGTTGAGGATTGGTTGGGATAAAAGTTGGATTTAGGTATAATTGAAATCATCAATAAACGAACAAAATAAAAATATTTTTGGTCATAAAGGATCGGCCAAGTAGATACAAAAATTTAAAATTCTACATTTTTGCATGTCTGCGCAGTTCTCAATCTTAAGCAGCGAACTAATTATCCAGTGCAAATCACAATGAATTCAATTCAAGTTAAGTAGCAATAGTTTTTAAACATTTTTGGTCTTCGAAACTTGCGACCATCCATCCATTGTTTAAATGCCTCCTTTGCCCGTGAACGAGGACCTCCTAGACTCCCCCAGGCCTCCTTTTTAAGTAAGTGTTTACAATTTGGGCGCGTTGCTGGGTGTCCGCATAAAAGAGCCAAAAATATGAACCGTTGGCTTTGGATCTTTTGGTTTTGGGTCTTATGTCCGGGCGCCGCGATGGATCAATTTAACTTTTGGATGCAATGATTGGTTGTCATCAACACAAAACAAGAAGGACATTTTTGGACGAGCAGGCTCAGATCAGAGGTTCATGTGCCCATTTTTAAAAAACAATTTTTTTGAGAAATTTTTTGAATAAAGTTTGAATAAAGAAGTGAATAAAATAAATAAACTAAATAGAACTCTGAGGTTATTTATTTTTGGACAGAGTTTACAACAGAATCAATCAATATTTTTGGACTCGGGTGTTTAATCCTTACAAAAAGCGTAAGCATGGGCGCGAATTAAGCAAAACTTTAACAATGTCAGATTTTGTGACGAGATTCCGGTAGATGACGACTTTAGGTAGCCGAAACGAGAGGTAGGTACTAATCTTACAAACTCAATTAACATTAACGTTGTCATTATCGTGTTTTATTTATTTTTGATTTTGAACATGAACACCATGAACACCAATATAGCATTTTAAATGTGAACGATGTGGGATTTACGGGTTAACTTCTAAGCATTTTACGGTTGAGTGGAAACCTGGTAAGGTACGTCTGGCGGCGTAAGACGTTCGCACCTAGTTCAGTATGTTCAGTATTAGACTTTTTGCAACAAACTTTTAAATTAATCGAGCAATTTTTGCAGTTGAATTGTTGAAAAATTGTAAATTGTGAATGTTTTTTTTTGTAGTTAATCACGTGTATGCGGTTTTCTATTCAAATAAGCGCAATTTTTAGTAATATGTGTGCGTTTTATTTTAGAATACAAAATTTAAGAAAACCAAATTGTTTTTTTAATTCCTAAATTAAAATTAAAAAATAATATTAAAATGGTCGTTTATTCGTGAAAATAAGACTGCACTGAAACAAAGATAACGTTTAATTTACAAATGTTTTAAAACTTACAACAAACCAAGTGAATATAATATTTTTTTAATTTTTGGAAAATCATAACGCGTGCTTTATTAATCAATCAATATGTAATTTTGCATTAATAATCGAACATAAATCACCATTTTTGTTTTTAGCATTTTTGCAGGCAATGTAGGCAATCCAACAATGGGTATTTTTTTTTTAGTTTTTACTGGATGGCAAAACTAATACAGTTCCACTAATTTCAAATTCATTTATTTTTTATACTAAAAATTGTTAAACATCTTTGAACAAAAAATTACTCTTTAAAAGCAAGTAACGCATTTAAGATGTCATCATATTTTTGATGCTAACCTTGATGCTAACCTTAAAGCTTTCTTCAACTCGACTGAAACTTTGGAACTTTCTACTCGCGCCCTTGGCGTCACAATTTTAAAATCGCTAAAAAAAATCCATCAAAATTGAGACTGAATAGACAAAAATCGACCAATTTCGAGCAACACAAAATTTTAAACTAAAAACAGGCATTCTGCACACCGGAGTCAATTTTTTAAAGATTTTCTTAGCGAGACTGGGAGCTAAGTATTGTTTGAAATTACGAACGCTAGCTTTGTGAAACGGGAACCAATTGCAAACAAAAATCCCAAAAGGTCGCTGTTCTACTGTAAATATTTTTGCCAGTTTCGCTTCAAACTTTTTAATAAAACGAAATATAATGCGCGTTGTTGTTGTAGTTTCAAAATTTTTCAAAATTTTGGAAACCTGAAAAATCCCCTGAATCGTAGGCTTATAAAAAATTTGCTTTATCCTAATTTATCATTTGGTGTCTTTGCTTTTAGAGGGAATTAGAGGGAAAAAGTGGGTGTGAATTGTCAATTCCAATCAAACAATTTTTGAAACAATTACTAAACAATTGTAAATTAAATATGCCGCAAGTGTATTTTGAAATCGCTTTACCCACCGGTGGGCTATTCCACAGAACAGAAGACAAAGACGACGATACGTAAATTTTTGAGCGGTTCGATGGATTTTTAATTTTTTTAAATTTAAAAATAAATATTATTTTAATAAAATTTGTTTAATTTAATAAAAAATTTTAACATGATTTTAAGATATCTTGTTCAATCGATTTGCCAAAAAAAAAGAATTCGTCTGAAGTTTTTTTTTTAAGTTTTTCCATACTGTATGTGGAATATAGTGGGAGGAAGTTTTGTTTAAAAATATGAACAATATCTGTGTCCAATTCCAAAAAAAAATTCCCAAAAGTCTCTTTGCGTCACATTTAGTACCACTTGATTGAATTGTTAAATTTTTGCAACAAAAGCTTTCCAACTGCCGCAGTTATCAAATGCAGATATCTGATGAATTTTTGCAGAAAGGAGAAAGATACTAATGACTAAATTTCCCATTATATTGCTAATAAATCTCGTTCATTTTGAATTGAATTATTTTGTTCGATTCTGGATTGTTTTTTATTTTTGAATTTAGCATTAAAATTCCGTAATTCCCTAGAGCTGTTGCTGTTGCACGGTATACTGTGCGAACACTGTGAATGTACATTTTTGCAACGTTCCAACAGACCATTTTTAATTTTGCGACAATTCGATTGGCGGTTGGCCGGTCTCTTCTTTTGCAAGCAATCTTTAACGAAAATTTTAAATAACTGTGTTTCCTATCAAGACGCTTCAGTAGTTATTCAAGTATGATATCCACGTCACTTGGGCTTATCAATCTAAAACGATAAGAATAAGTAGGAATTAACAAAAATTTAATAAAAAATTTTAACATGATTTTAAGATATCTTGTTCAATCGATTTGCCAAAAAAAAAAGAATTCGTCTGAAGTTTTTTTTTAAAAGTTTTTCCATACTGTATTATGTGGAATATAGTGGGAGGAAGTTTTGTTTAAAAAAATGAACAATATCTGTGTCCAATTCCAAAAAAAATTCCCAAAAGTCGCTTGGCGCCACATTCAGTTCCACTTGATTGAATTTTTAAATTTTTGCAACAAAAGCTTTCCAACTGCCGCAGTTATCAAATGCAGATATCCGATGAATTTTTGCAGAAAGGAGAAAGATACTAATGATTAAAGTTCCCATTTTATTGCTTATAAATCGCGTTTATTTTAAATTAAATTATTTTGTTCGATTCTGGATTATTTTTTATTTTTGAATTCAGCATTAAAATTCCCTAATTCCCTAGAGCTGTTGCTGTTGCACGGCATACTGTGCGAACACTTTGGATGTACAATTTTTGCAACAGTTCAACAACATATTTAGACCATTTTTAATTTTGCGACAATTCGATTGGCGGTTGGCCGGAATTTCTTTTCTTTTGCAAGCAATCTTTAACGAAAATTTTAAATAACTGTGTTTCCTATCAAGACGCTTCAGTAGTTATTCAAGTATGATATCCACGTCACTTGGGCTTATCAATCTAAAACGATGAAAATAATTAGGAATTAACAAAAAATTTAATTTTTGGGCTTTTTCGATTCATTTACCAATGCTGTTTGATTCTGAATTAATTCTAACGAAAAGTATTTATATGTATGCAAAAAATAAGCATTTAAAATGTTTTTACGTTGATTTTACATGTTTGAGAACGCATTTTCTCAACGTTTTTCAGTTTATCACTTTCCCTTATTTCTACATTTGATTCAAGTTTGATCGACCGTAAATAATTTTTTATAATAAATAAAATAATAATAAAATAATAAATAATAATAAACGTAAATAATAAATAATAAAAAAAAAAAAAATAGACCGCAAAAAATAAGCATTTAAAATGTTTTTACGTTGATTTTTGTTACGTCATAATTTTTTGGTTGTAGTCCTCCCTTAATTGTGCTAAGAAACTACATCTCAGTTTAGTCTCCAATGCGGTATTTTTCGCATTTTCATCCACAGTTGCAAACTTTTTGATCTAATAAAAAGCTTTGATTTTTAAAATTTTTGAGACGAGTCGGGTCCGATTGTGAGTCAGCCCACAGAAGCTGAAAATATGGTTTGCCTGAGAGTTGCAAAGGAAAACTACGATTTTACATTTTTGAAGTCCGACATGAACAGTTTCTCAGTGATACTTCAATCGCGTCAAAAACTTCAAGTTAGTGATACAACCGTTTGCGGTATTTTCTCCTTAAGTTCAGGTGCAAAAACTTATAAAGCTATTAAAGCATCTATTAAAAATTAATCGGCTTTTTTTAATTTACATTTAATTTTTAAAAATTTTTAAAGACGTAATTTTATTGTTGTATTTGCTCATTTGAGTTTGTTTGTTCCCATTACGAAAGTTTTAAGATTTTTGACTTGTCGCATTGCATCTGGACAGCAATTACAGTTCACGAATCCAAAGATAATAGTTTTGAGCAATTTTTAAATTTTTCTCCTTTCATTAAATGGCCATGCGATTTAATGATTTTTGAATGAATTCGTTTGCTACCATTGTGGCCGTTCTCATTTGTTTTATTTTTTATTTTTTTTACGTTGTAACGACGTTTAACGACGCATTTTCACATTTTGAATTTTACCTTCATTAAATCATACCAATTTTGCATATCTTTGTCAACACATGCTGTAAATTGCAAAAACTAAGCAATCTTTTGTTATTAAATCACCAGTATGATTGCTTTATTCTACTATGCTTGTTTTCAACCCAAGTGCACCCGTTGCTTAAAGCAGGGATAAATGCGCGACATTATTATGCTAGTCTGTGTAATAGTTTTTTTACTAATCATGTCTACACCTTGTTATGTTAAAAATTGATTTTTGCGTGTCTGCAGATGTCTTACCAAACATGACGCTTCGCTCAAATAATTCTGAATAATTCAAATAAATTATGTTTTTTATTGTTTCAGCATTCAGCAATATTCAGAAAAATCTTCTTTTTTTGCAAAATAATTGGTTAAATAGTTACTTATTTGAATAAATTCTACTTTTAAACGGATAAATTGACGCCAGAGTGATTGAAATGCAAACACACAGCTGTGAGTAATTTTGATCGGGAATTGCGTACTGTAACTTTTCGCCAAGGGGCTTTTGTGGATTTTTTAATTTTTTAGTTTTAACGAGAACGCAACATTGCTATGCAAACACTTTAATAAATTTTCCGCACATCATGGCATGTTAAAAAAAGTTTTTATTTTTTGTGCTTCGCTGTAGGACTGTAGGACACATGTAGTTTCTTTTAATTTTTGTTGAGACAAGTACCTATCACTCGAGTCATATAAAAACAAACTGAGTTCAAGCCACGCACAGATATCATAGTTAAGAAATCAGTGCGCCTCTAGCCAAATATCGTGGTGTAGTTTAGCCTCTCTCCAATACGCTAAGAACGAAATTTTTTGATGTTTGATGTTTTTCAAATTTTCATGTTTTTTGAAAAAACTAAAAAATGACGGTAAGTACCGTTTTCTGTCGGTTTTATAAAGTGGCACTGTGGATCTGCACAGATGGTTGCCAGAAAACAATAAATCATTTTTGTCAATTTGATAACGGTTCTAAACCCTTCTGGCATGTAGTTACACTTGATGGCATGCAGTGCAGTGCCTTCTGGCATGCAGTTACTCTGATTTCATTGACATTTTGCATCAAACAATATTTTTACTTTTGGCTTTTCCTTCTGATTTATTAATTATTTGTTCACGAATTTGAAATTCGCTCATGATGCAATCTAGAAATCTTGATGAAAGTATTTTTTGGCTCAACGGCTGCGTTCTCTCCGTGTTCTCCAACGAACGCAAAGAAATAATAATAATGAGGTGATTTTTGAACAAATAGAGCGTCGAAACACTCTATTTGCGCAATCAATTCAGACGCATCTTCAACAATGTTTGGATTCTCTTGTAGACTAATAGAACGGTCTACCCATAAACGTTTCAATCTACAGAATCAGGTTTTTTGTTGACCACATTTTGCGCATTTTGAGTGCCCCATGTTTGGGTTGTGTACTTTTTTGGGCTTATTTCATTGCGAACCAAAATTCACACTTTTTTCTAAATTCTAAAATACTGTTCGGCGGTTCATTGGGTAAAAAATAAGGAAATGCGCAAAGACATATAACAGAGGTAAATCAGCGTGACATTTCAAAAAATGAAGAATTTGGATTTTAATAATTCAAAGATTATATTTAACTTTTTTGTTAGCCAGGCTGCAAGACAAAGTACCAATACTCTATCACGTGTGACACCTCGCCTGGCCAGTGCCCGCCAAGAAACCTTGCTTGGAGCTACTAGGATGCCGTAGTTCCATCCACTCCTGAGCGTTCGACAACCATTCGAGCATTTTTTGGCGCGGTCAAAACAGTTTTGAAGGCGCGGATTCGTCGTCCTTCCACGAGAAAATTCAATTTTTTGCAGATTCCTTTAATCGGGTTCTCTGATTCCAAATCGCGATTGTTCGTGGGCAGATTCTCAGCATGTGCGTTTCAGCTGCCTTCACAGCGGTTTCGCTGGGGGAGTGTTGTGCCATCGTTGTTTGATTAGAACGTATCCGTTTCAGCCACATATATGCAGTTTGCCAGCATCGCTTTTGAAAACAGCATTGCTTTCAAGTACGGTAAGATTTTTGATAATGTCAAAAACCGCTTTGTTTGCAATTTTTCTCTAATTTTTGAGCTCGCAATGTTTTCTCAACTGCTTCTGTGAAAGTGATTTCAAGTCTAATATCTGTTCAATGGTTCTCAGTTTAACGCAAATTAATTTTAATTTTGAATATTTAAATTACGTTGTCTTTTTTTCGTTTTTTGTTTAAACTTCCCAGCATTTTTGTTATATGATTTTTTGAATAATTCCGCAGTGCTCACTAACAATGCGTCATTCGCTCTCTGGCAGAAGGAAGCATGCGATGCTTAAAATACTTTCATACAAGATAAAAACGGTGAAAACTTGTGTTCATGTAAAATTAGGAAACTTTGGGGTTTTCATGGACTCATAGACTCATATTAATTTATTTAAACAATTCATTTATTTTTGAATTTGGATTTTTGATATTCTTAAGAATATGCACCATTTGACTGCTTTCAGAAAAGACCACCTTGCAGTCCCTGCTGCTCTTTTAAATCCGGCTTTAACTTCAAACTAAAATAATTTTTTGTTCTATGTCGAGGCTGTAGTGTTGGGCGCCGGACGATTCAATGATTTTTGATAAGTAAAGTGACGATTCAGTGATTGGGGGAACAATTCTGCAAAATCTTTTAGTGTTTGCAAATTAATTGTTGTAGGCCAAAAGTTCAACCGTTTTGTTACGTAAACTCATTGCATTTAACCTTCAACGCGCAAATTTCATCTCTAATTGCTCCCTGAAAGCTACCAAGCACCATTCTGAATCTTTCGGTGAGCGTATTTTTGATGCGCGGTTGAAGATACGGGCAACCAAACTCTCAATTTTTCGTTTTTAGCATTTCCTCGCAGTTTAAATGCCTTGTAATCATAATTGTATTTTTGTTGAGCGGCAGTGGAATATGGGCATTGGGGAGTCGCCTCTTAGCATACAAATTGTAGTTGAATTTGTTGCTGTTGTTTACTGATACTGATAACAATTTTTGTGCGGATTACGTCAAACCATCTCAATCAAGAAATGCGCTTCTAATTTTTATTTTTGTTTTATTTTTAATTTGATTTTTTAGATGTCTGTGCTTCTGTGCTGCCGCAACAGTGTCAATGTAGTAATTATTTCAAGCAGCCATTCAAAAAAATTTAAAAAATTAATTTTGCCAAAATTTTCCTAAACCTTTCATGGCAAATTAAAGTAGACTTTTTTGGTGCGATCAACATTCATAATTAAAATTTTTTAAAAGCTTTTAACGCTTTTATCTGACACGGTCATACGTACTTTTAAAAAATTCGAGCCAATTCCTTTTTTAAATACTATTTTTGAAGTTGGTCCTTGATGACAATTCTTTTTGGAAGCTGGAATTTTAATTTTATTGACATAAAATAACAAATTATTTCTTTTACTTTTTTGCAATTTTTCCAGGTTACCAGGTTCTTTCAGAGCTCCCCGACCTGATTTTAGTTTTATTTTGCAGTTTGACAGTGATAACAATGCCGCTTTTCAATGCAAAAATGAAGTTACCAAAATACCACATTACGATCAGTTTGAAAATAGTTTTTTTGTTTACATAAGGACACGAAAGAACGAGTTCTTGTACAAACTATGTATTTTATCTGAGTTGCTTACAAATTTGAATTTTTGGTTGGCCGTCGTCGCATCTAGCTTCTATTTTTTTGCAATTTTTAATTTTTTGATAATCATAAAATGCAAATGTTTTTTTAATTTAGGGGGCCATTTTTAGATTTGTGTTTTTTAAATTTTCAATTTATGGTAAATAAAACAGCAAGCAAAACTTGTCTGCTCAATAATTAAAACTTGACAGATTGAGAGTATTAAAATCATCATCTGTTTTCTTTATGCTCTTCGAGGTACGCGATAAAGGCCATGATAAAGATTCGCTTTAAATCGTCGTTCAGGGCAAAGTGGTGATATTATAACCATATTCATGGCTAGCTTGAAAACATTTTTCCATTGATTGTCAAAAGGTGGTATTTTTCAATTGATGTTGCTATAATTTCCTAATATCAGCTTGCTTGAGTTATTCGATTATTTATGAAGCCTCTTTGATTTGTCTATTGTAATTTGGACTTTAGAAACGAATAGGAACTACAATTGGAGTATTTTTGGTCGTAATACCCGGTTTCCCTTTCCTCGGCAGTGTTCTTACCAACAATTTAAATAAACTTCTGGCAATTTGAATTGCGTGGCGCATGTTTTTTAATAAATTAAATGAAATTACTTTTAAAAAAGAATCTTATGTGAGCGAAACTTGAATCGGTTTAGCGGTTTAGCTACAATAAATAATTGCAAATTAAGTTAATTTTTGCGGGTTTGCCAACAATGAAAATAAATACAAAAATTCATTGTTGCAAAATAAATAGAAACACTTGACCTATTGTTTTAGTTGAAAATTTATCTAAAAAAACAATTGTTTTGATATATTCTGGCCTCACGCAAAAACTTTTTTTTGAACTAATTAATTCCACGATCCATTGAAGCTACCGAAAAGCTTTAGGAAAACTGTTCAGTCTCAATTTATTACATTTAATTCATGCTTTAAGCTTTTTTGGTCGTTTTTTTCCTTAAAATTCCTAGGTAAAGTAGTTACAAATGGCGCTCGTGGAGTTTTCTTATTTTTTGTTCATACAAATAGAAGAAATGCATCTAGCAGTCAAGTCATGCTTAAAATGAAGAATTTGCCCATATTAAAATCTTATTTTTGAATTTTCCGATCTTCTTTGTACTTATTTCTCAATTCTAAATTTTTTCAATTATTTTCAATTATTTCAATTTCAATTATAATTTTAAAGTAGAATTCCTATTTTCGCTCAGATTCTCAGAAACGTTACTCAGACATATTTTTTAAAGCATTTTTTACCAACCAATTTTACCATTTTATTTAACTAAAAAGATATTTTTTAAAAGTTAATTTTTGCGTTTACAACGTTTACGTCTTTAGACAATTTTGAAGGTGATTGGAGAATCTGCTTGTGAAGTTGTTTGAAATCTAAAAATGTTTTAAATTATTTCATCCTTTTGCGCAAACAAATCTATTAAACGCATCATTTTTGCTGCATTTCGCAGGCTATGCTAGTAATGCAAACTATATTTGCTATTTGCTGTATTTCTCCTCACGCATTAGTAACTAGCTCTCCTTCATTTGACTTTTAAGTTACGGTAATGAAACGATATCAGCGTATCGGCGACAATGTTTTAGCACCTCAACTTGCGGATTAGCATCGCTCTGAGAACGAAAATGGAGACCATTTTAATTACTTGATTGCACATGCCAAAATAAAACAATTAAATTATTATTTTTGGATAGTGAGTCTCCCTCTGACCCATCGCAAGTGTCCACAGTCAACTTGGATTTTATTCGTATAGTTTATTAGCTTTTTCACGGTTATTGTTGGGTGAGTTTCGTAGAAAACGGTCTTAATATCGCCGAAAAATCACTTTTTTTTTCGTTTGAAATGATTTAATGTTTTAATTAGAATTATAATTTTTGGAATTACAAGTTAAGTACCTATTGCGGTCTTGCCATGATTGCAAAAAAGAGCCAATTTTTTTCTACATTTTTGTGGATGCTAAATTTTGTGCACACAGTTGATGCTCAACTTGTTGTCAAGCAAAAAATAACACGAAATTCTATGAAATATTTGTGAAATTAAACCAAATCATTTTTAAATTTTTAGTTTGAAAGAGAATGAAACATATACAAATCCTGTAAAATCAGATTTTTTAGTTAAAATTCGTAGTCAGAATCTAAAAACCAGAATTTTTGGAGTTTCAAGTTCAAGCAACTATTGCGGTCTTGCCCTGATTGCAATTTCAATTTTATTAGCCAACTTTTTACTAAATTTTTGCGCGGTTGATGAGCGAAAAATATGTCTGGTTTTATCTGGTTTTATAGAGTTTTTTTTTACAAAAATAACATAACATAGTTGAAAATGAAATTAATTGCGATTAATTCTTTGATTGCTTTCATTTTCAGGATAAAAAAACAAATCAACACAGTAAAGAAACGAGTGCGATTGACATTTTCTGTACTTTCGTATACGACCGTACTTCGCTGATTTGCTGGCTCGATTAAACAGATTGATTTCGATTTTTTTTGCATTTATGTAACTTTACAACGTCTATTATTTAACTTTATTTAACTATGCTATTTATAAAGCGTGAAAAAGATATGGGTTTTCAAAGCTAATTTTTGCATGGCTGGCGGCTGATAGGTAGCATCGTTGAAAAAATTGTTTGAGAACGATTTGAAATCGGTTATTCATCCATTTCCGCAAATAAATGCCTTTTGAATGGTTTATGAAGCAGTTAAACTACTGAAAGGATTTCGGAAATTGTTCAAATAGATGCTGTTCAAAATTAATACATTTAATTCCTGTAAAATCAGCTTTTTTAATTTAAAATTGATAGTCAAAATCTTAAACTCTACTATGTTTTTGTTTGATTCTTTTGTTTGTTTGTTTGAAATGATTTAAATCAGAATCAGAATTTTTGGGGTTAAAAGTATGCAATATTTCACATCATGGCATGTTAAAAAAACGTTTTTATTTTTTGTGCTTCGCTGTAGGACTCTACACATGGAGTTTCTTTTATTTTTGTTGAGACAAGTACCTATCACTCGAGTCATATAAAAACAAACTGAGTTCAAGCCACGCACAGATATCATAGTTAAGAAATCAGTGCGCCTCTAGCCAAATATCGTGGCGTAGCTTAGCCTTTCTCCAATACGCTCGGAACGAAATTTTTTGATTTTTCGAAAGATGTTTTTCTAATTTTCATGTTTTTTGAAAAAACTAAAAAATGACATTAAGTACCGTTTTCTGTCGTCTTTTTAAAGTAGCACCGTTGATCTGTATAGATGGTTGCCAGAAAACAATTAATTATTTTTGTTTATTTTTGTTAAAAACGGTTCTAAACCCTTCTTACATGCAGTTACACTTGATGGCATGCAGTGCAGTGCCTTCTGGCATGCAGTTACACTGATTTCATTGACATTTTGCATCAAACAATATTTTTACTTTTGGCTTTTCCTTCTGATTTATTAATTATTTGTTCACGAATTTGAAATTCGCTCATGATGCAATCTAGAAATCTTGATGAAAGTATTTTTTGGCTCAACGGCTGCGTTCTCTCCGTGTTCTCCAACGAACGCAAAGAAATAATAATAATGAGGTGATTTTTGAACAAATAGAGCGTCGAAACACTCTATTTGCGCAATCAATTCAGACGCATCTTCAACAATGTTCAGATTCTCTTGTAGACTATAATAGAACGGTCTACCCATAAACGTTTCAATGTACAGAATCAGGTTTTTTGTTGACCACATTATGCGCATTTTGAGTGCCCCATGTTTGGGATGTGCACTTTTTTGAGCATTTTGTTGCGAACCAAAATTCACACTTTTTTCTAAATTCTAAAATACTGTTCGGCGGTTCATTGGGTACGAAAAAAACAAGGCAATGTGCTTTTTTTTTTTTTTAGTGAGCGTTTTTGCTTCGTTGTAAATGCCTATTGGTGAATTGGTAGTGATTAATAATGAAATTTAAAAAACCCGCACATTGGTTCTTACTGTACTAAAAAATGCTACAGAGTCAGTGTGCCCTGCTCACCAAAAATTGAAATTTAAATTAGTAGGTCTCCGTTGCGAGCTCAAAGTAGAGCGCACACGTGTGAAAAAATTAAATAAATTGGTTTTTGAGGCGAGTTATCGAACGAGAGAAATGAAAGTAGGATGTTTATCTTGTGCAGGAAACTAAAGGTTGCAGTTTTGCCCTCGCAGTGCCTTGAATGCAAATTGTAGCTGAATCGAATCCTCAAAAAAAAAACAAGAATTCGTTTGTTTTACGCCAAAATGAATTAAAACTAAATTTTGTTTTTAGAGCCGCCGACCAAATACTGCGTGATCAACTGCACAAACGATCTTCGCTGCTTTCATTAAAAGCATCAAATGAATGCAGGCAATTTGCGACGCCAAAATTTGCTAACTCAAAGGACGCCAAAAATTTGCTTATTGTTAACGAGTTTCTATTTGCTCCTTTTGCGTTCCCTGTGCGCTGTATTTAATTTATTCACACTCGACCGCAAAAATCTGATTTTCTATTTTAATGTCAAAGTCGTGATAAGCTGAAAATCTGAAAAGCTCAAAATTTAAGTAAAAAATTATCTGAACGAAATAATTTATTTGAATTCTAGGAAAGAAGTATTCCGTATTGACCTTTATTCAATAATTTTACAGAAGAATGGCCCTGCGTCTCCCAAAAATGTTTTACCGTTTGTTTTTTTGCGAGAGATGTTTGCAACAGCGATTTCCAAAAATTGATTGCTTCGTAATATGCTTGCGGACCGCTTGCGGAATTGTCAAAAGAACTTCGTTTTCAACGTTGAGAAGCCTTAAAATATTTTGTTTTTGTAGTACATGATTGTCAATAATTGAACGAATTGTTACAAACAGTAAAAAGGAGCTAAATTCAACCGACAGCATTGGTAGAATGATTTGATTTGCTAAGCATTCTTTTGAATTAAAGGTTTGATTTTGAATTTTGTCACAAACAATTTCACAAAATGTAATGCTCTACACGGTTGGGTTCAAAAATTTATTTTTAGTGAAAACTAATTAAATGGTTGAATACTGAAACGTATAAATGTATCAGTTAAGACCCCAATTTGTAATTGAAATAAGACAACATCTTTCCTTCATGTTAAAAACGAAACGAAAAATTGAGTTGCTTTCGTGTGTCATGTTTGTTGCAAAAATAAATTTTTAAAAAATCTACGATTAATTTCAAAAAATAAAAAGTTTTAAAACTATTTTAAAACCAATTTAAAGCAAACGGCTTGAACACACTTGAGCAACAGTGTTTCAGAAAGAAAGAATATGAATTTAAAAAAACGGATTTAAAACGAAATATATAAGATTCGGACAATTGCAAAAAAATGATCTCTAATATATCTCGAATTCGCGTTGTCCGGACAAAAGACCCAAAAAATTTGGCCGAAAACAAAAAGATCCAAAAACATAACACCCAAAAGTAAAGACCCAGAACCATTAGACCCAAAAGCCAAATGACCCAAAGTCAATAAGACCCAAAGTTGTTTTGCGTGCTCTGCGCTATGTGTGATTAATTCATGCCCTTCATAATTGATTTGCTACATACAGACCAAAAAATGATTTTTTTAGATTATTTAGAAAGCGCTACGACGCAACAAAAAATTTAAAATATAATATTTTTTGGTTTCTGAGTTATTACAGCCGCAAAAATGAGAAATGAGCGATTAAATTGAATTGAACAACTTGAACGACCAACAACAAACGACCACCAAACCACCAAAAAAGAAAAACCACCCGAGGAAACCAAGAAACAAGCATGCAAGCAGTACACAAAAATACAAAAAGAAATCGAGCCAGGCATCACACAAACAAAAATTTAATAATTGAGAAGCGATGCAGGCATTTCTGTGAAATATCGAACCGAACCTTATTTATTTCTGTTGTTATTTGGCTCGAATAAAGCCTCGAATCTAACCTTTCGCTAGGAGAACGCAATGTTTCATTCTCCACCAATCGACGAATCGACCAGTGTTTCGTAATGCGTTATTGTTATTGTTTGTTGTTACGTGTTTTACCGTTGTAAATACAAGGTTTAATTACCCATATTTGAAGTTTCATTTATACTGCTTGTGGGTCCTCCGTCTGTGGACACAACAAATCTCATTTTAGCTTTTTTTTCATTTTCATTTCATAACATTTTTGGATAAATCATTCGTTGTCAAAAATTGATACTTGTATTCGGGGACGGTGAGATGGTGCAAAGTGCAAAAAATACAACATTTTCTGAAAGTTTAATGTAAAAAATCGCTTAATTAAATGGATTTTCTTGAACGCGCTCATATTTAGCGAAACTGTGAATGGATACAAAGATCCAATGGCTTTATAACCTGCAAATCAATCTGTGACTTAATGTAAATGTGTCTTCAAGGGAATTTTCAATTAACCGAATTGGCTTTTCTTATTATTTTTTTTATTAAACCCGCAAAAATCATAAATGAGAATTGAATTGAACAACTAGAGCAACCTACAAAAATTATTATTTGTTTTGTGGTTATGTAGTTAGATGAGCCAAACCAACGGTGAAATCAAAAGAAGTCTCAGGTGGCAAAAATTAAACTGAAATTAAATTGAATTGATTACTGAAAATTTATTTTTAATTTTAATTTATCGTTAAGAATTTAATAAAAACGTTTTGAAAAAAAACGTGAATTCTCAATTATTAAATCATTTATTTGCAAAGAAAATTAATTAAACGAATTTGATTGAGCTGAGTTTTTTGAACAAAAATTTGTGTTGTTGTTACAGGCTAACTTGTGCAAAAATATATTTTTGAAAAACACCATTCAAAACAACATTCATCACTCAAAAAAAAATCACAATAATTCACCGTCATTCAAGAAATAACAAATGTGACCGTGGAATGCACGCAAAACAGCGCTGAAAGCAAACCTACCAGTCAAAACGGAAACTTTCAACTGCTGCTATTCAGCTTTTGAAACGTCAGGTTGCCAGAAATTTCATTGAAAACAACAAAATAACTAGTAAACTATAACTAGTCTTAGGAGGCGACTGTCTGCAGATAGCAAGATAATTTTTCTTTAAATTGCGACATGTTGAAATTTTGAAAAACAAATTCATAAAATTTTTGGATAAATCTTTTTCTGCCAAAAATTACTGTTGATACGTATTATTCGGGGACGGTGAGATGATGAGAAGTGCAAAAAAAGAAAATTTTCTGAAATTTAAATTTATTGGAAAGACTCGAATACTGGATGGCAAAATCTTATTACGACTTGCATGCAGCCCCTTCTGCAAAAAATACCTTTAAATCCGATTTGTAACTGAACCGGATAATTCCGGAAAGCCGGAAACGGATAATAAGAGCTTCAGCCGTCATGGTTTCAAAAATGATTTTTAAAAATTCTACAATTCCTATAGGCTTTTAGGAGAATCAAAAAATTATTTGTTTTTCTTTCAATTATCAACTGCTGTCCGATGTTTGAACTTTTGTATTTAAAATCACGTGAATCACATTGAACGCTACAATTAATTTAAACAGTGACCGTTCTAACAAAAATTGAAACTAAAAATGTGAAATGTGAAAACGATCACATCTCACAAAAAATTTCATATTATGCGCTTTTTTTAATTATCCAAACGAACGATTTGTGTTCACTTGCAAGCTTAATAAATAAACAAAATAGCGTTTTTGAATTAATCTATACTTCAATTCAACATTAAAAAAAATGTAATTTATTTAGAAAAATAATTTTGTTGTTTATGTTGTGCAAATAACTTGTAAAAATGAAAAACAAAACTGCTCTCCAAAAATTTCCTTATTTCAGTTTATAGTCAATTCCTACAATTTATTCTTCAATTCAAATCAACTTTCAATTATTCAAGAAACAAAGAATTTTGATTTAATTGGGAGGTTGCATTCTTCCCAATTTAATCGCAAACAGAACATAACCAGCGAAACTGTGTTACCACCTCTTGAGCTGCTCTTTCGTTTCAAGTGGCAAAATTGTGTCGCGCGATGAAAACCAAAAATTATCTTCAAATCTATTTTAAATCCGATCTGTGACTGTTCCGGATAATTTGAAATTTAAAAATGTCTGTTTTGTAAATGTCTGTTTTGAAAAGGTTCGAGCGACGTAGAGCTAAAAAGAGCGAAAAATAATCAATTTTACCAAGTAAGTGCAGCTGAAAAGGAGTACCCAGGCATTAATATTAAGAACAGAGCCGCAATTGCTCAAATTTGTGTGCTTCACGCGTTAAAAAATGCACGAAAATTAATCGAAAATTAATTCTTCTCGCTGCACTCCCCCAAAAAAATGAATACACAAAAATCAATCGTGTAGCAAACTATTAGAAAGTAAAAAAAGCAATGGCTTGAAAATATACAGAATAAGCGCCGCACCAAAAAATAATTTTTATTAATCTTAGAATTTAAGACGCTCGTTCAAATTAATAGAACGTAAAAATAAATAAAAAATTCTGTTCGATTTGCTTGTAAGACGATATTCAACGCAGCAAACATTGCAACGAGCAATTTTACTATTTTTTTATTCCATTCTGTATTGCTATCGCAATTCGTTTTGGCGGACCAAAAAGAATTCAAAAATAAGGAAAAGTCTTTTGATCAATGATCCATGTGATCTAGCCGAATCTTGAATCTTCAAAAAACTATTCTGAAGCTAATCAATCCTAGTGTTATGCCGTAGGCACGACTGCGAACCGGAATAGCCAAGATTAAAGATTTACGGTGAATGGCGCTTAACATGCTGCGTGTAACATGCTGCGCAGGGCTTCTGCAGTGATATGATCTGCTCCACAGTGCGATCCTTAGCGCGGCGAGACCACCGTGGGACCTGCTGCGCAGTGAGGTGCGTTACGAGCATCGTGTGATTTGTAGAAGTGCCTAGACATGATTTTCGGGCTTCATGTAACTCTTACCGGCCCCCGCAAACAAACGTGCTTCGCAGAACTATGGCCTAGTTTTTTAAATCTATGTAGATGAAGACCTTTTTATATTTTTTGCGGATGAGTCTGCAGCACATAAAGTGAACGCCGGACTTTCATGCAAAATACTTTATTTTCACAAAATTCAATTTATTCCATTCGTTTCGTTCTTTAACTCAATTTTTCTGCAAGTCCTGATTTTTATATGTTTGGTAGACGTATAATACGTTGGCATCGCGTTTAATTTTGGCGTCGCAGTGCAGACTCTCATTTTTCATTTGACAATTCAGTAATCGGTAGCACCAAAAAAACGTTTTAACAAAATTGAACTTTAATATGGGAAACATTTTTGACATTTACTTGACGGGTCTCTTTTGACTCTTTCAGCTTTAATTGAGTGAAATGTTTTGTGCTCAGCGAGAGCAAACAATCAGCGGCGCTGAGGAACTACTAAAACCAGAGATTGTAAATAAAAATTCTTTAAACATTTTTTGCACTCGATTTCGAGGATCAATCGAATTTGCAACCAAAATTTTAATTCACTTTTAATCTCGATTTCTTCATCGTTTTATTTCACATTAACTCAATTAATTCACTTTTTTTTTAATTTAATTTTTTTATTTTTGCAGGGTAGACCACGATCTAATAACTGTTCTTTCTTAACACCCTGAACTAATTAATTTAATTTTTGTATTATTATTATTTATTATTGCCGTTATTTACGTTATTGCCATTGCAAGGACAAAGAGTTTTGCTTTTTGCTGGTCGTTTAAAATATTTCTTGGTCGGCTGAAATAATTTCTGGTCGCCTAAAGTATTTTGTGGTAGGCTCAACTTCTATGGTCGGCTAAAATACCGTTTGGTCGGTTAAAGTACACGAGTGCCGCATCCGTTTGTAATCACTTCTTTCTTAACATAACAACACTCTCAAATGCTTCACTGCGATTTTTTTCTTCTTTTTTTTTGGTCCATTCGATTGCCCCTTTTCCTTCCCGCCCGTTCCTTTCCTTTTTCTTTTCAGCGTTTTCTCGTTTTAACTGTAATTTTTGGATCGCAGAGCTTCTTCCATCTTAAAAATCTTGAATTTTGAACTGATGCGCGCGCGAATTGCAAGAACATCACTTCGGATTTCATATTTGCACTGAACAGCTTAATAGCACACGTTCGAAAACCCACAGAATTTACATTTCATTCCACTTCCATACTTTGCTTTTCTCCAAAAACAACGGCTTCATCGCAAAATGAGACACCTGACATGTATCCTCATTCCAACGTTTGAAAGATGGATCATTGGCAGTGCGTTTGCATACATGAATAGTTTCAATTTAAAATTTCAATTTTCTTCTTCGTTTAGCAGTGGAAATTACAATTATGTATGCGTTAAAAAGTCGTCTAAAGTATTTTGTGGTTTCTAATCACTGTTCTTTCTTAACATAACAACACTCTTGAACTAATCAATTTAATTTTTGTATCAAGGTACGGAAACATTTACGGAAACATCAAGGTACGGAAACAGAAACAATATCGAAAACATTTTTGACATTTACAAGTTACAGCACGTCTTATTTCGATTAAATAAAATGATTAAATTATTCTCTCAGCTTTAATTAACTGAAATGTTTGCATTTGTTGCTCAGCGAGAGCAAACAATCAGCGGCGCTGAAAAACAAACTGGATTACTAGAACCGGAGATTGTAAATGAAAAGTCTTTTAACATGCACTCGAATTCGAGGATCAATAGCCCAGAAGGTATCGCCCGATTTTTTCAACCTGTTTTAAGTATTTTAAATAGATTCAAGTATAATTCGTCCAGATCAGAGGCGCATCGAAAAGCACACTATGTAGAGTTGATTAAATTTGTTTGGTTGTCTCGCGCCTTTTCTGTCGAACAATTAGTATCTCTTGACATTCTGTGCGCTTTTTCGCTCAAACTTTCAAGTGTGCGACGAGTTAATTAGTTTTTCAATTGTGATTTTGAAGAGAAATGGTCCTTGACATTGTATCCTTTTACCATAAATCCATTTTTCTCTCAATGTACTTGAAATTTTGCGCAAAAATCAATTTTTTATCATCATGTTTTATTCAATGTTTTATTTCATATGAACTCAATTTATTCAGATTTCTTAAATTAAATTTTTAGGGTTAAAGGTTTAAAGGGTTAAAGAACGTTAAAGAAGAAATGAATATTTTATTAGCTAAAATGATGACGTCAGCATTGCTGGTTGGAGATCGCTGGTTTTGTAATTTGTTTTTTTTTTAATTTTTGAGAAAATCTTTTAATCTCTGTTCGAAGATGAAGCCCCGGAAGTGTAAATGAAGCCCAACAAATTGTTTTTTGTTGAATTATCTCTTGAAAAAAGGAAAAGGCACATTATTGAGAGAGCATAGATCAATCGCCTGTTCTATGAAATTGTGTAATTCTTATTTTGTGCGCTTTTTAGCTCCAAATTTAGATTGTCCGACTGAAATTATTTTTCAAACAATTTATTTATATGCTCTTACTTGACAAAATCAATTATTTTTGGCTCATCGGCGCCCGAACCTTTTGATTTACATCGGTGTGAAAATTTCAATTTGCCTGATTGATTTTTTTGCAGTTGCAACAGAGCCTAGCAGAGCAATCGCGCTATGGAATGCTCACACGAATGACACATCAAAGTCGTGTTTTCCATAAAAAAATACCTTAGTTTTATTGTTGAATCTGCCAAACCCACCGGCAGTTCTTCTTGTAGCTGCTTTGACTCTTCATCTTCAAACCGCATTTGCTTTAAACCAAACAATAATTTTTTTTTTTTAATTTTAGTTTTTTTTTAATTTTTGTGCTAAATTTTTGATAAATTTTTTGATAAAAAATAAATTTTTGAGCCCAGATTAAACTGTCAAATTAAACTGCAAACAAAAATTACAATTATTTAAATGCTTTACTGCAATTTTTTTTCTTTTTTTGTTGATGTTGATTTTATTACAGAGCCGTAATTTGCAAATTTCACATTGCGCAAAGATCAACTTAATCATCATGTTTTATTCATTGTTTTAATTCACATTAACTCAATTTATTCAGATTTTTAAAATTAAATTTTTAAATTTTTGCAGGGTTAAGGAACTTTCTGTATAAACCAAAAATAAAAGTATTTCTCTTTCCTAACAAGCTAATAATAATCCGAGAAAATGAATATTTTATCCGTCATAATGATAATGTCAGCATCGCTGGTTGGAGATCGCTGGTTTTGTAAATTGTTTTTTTTTATTTTTGATGGAATCTTCTAATCTCCTAATTTTATCTAAGCTTTTGCACAACTCAATTAATTCAATTTTTTTTAATTTTTGCAAGGATTGGTTGGAAATCGCTGGTTTTATAAGTTTTTTTTTAATTTTTGAAGAAATCTTCCGAGCTCTGTTCCAACTACCAGAGACGAAGGAACATACCAGACAACCAAACCATTTAATAACAACAACAAACTATTTTTTTGACTTTAAAATCATCTTTGTAGATGAAGTCTTTCTTTTTTCTAATAAACTAAAAATAATCCAAGAAAATGAATATGTTATTAGCCAAAATGATGACGTCAGCATCGCTGGTTGGAGATCGAAATTGTTTTTTAATTTTTGAAGAAATCTTCTAATTTCTAAAATTCTTTGAGAGGGAAAGGTAATGAAAAGTGCCGTAATGGGAATAGTTTGTCTTAAAGTTGCAAGAAATTGTTTTGTGCATAATCAAAATTCGCATTCCACGAGGAACAGAACTGAAATCGGGTTGACTGTAATGGTGCGCAAGGCTCTGGTGCGTATTTTGAGCAAAGCGGCGGACTGACCGCAAAGTAGCAGGTATTTCAAGTTGGGGCTTATGTGATTGTGATAAAATACGCGATTAGTTTAGTTCAGTTAACCCTAAATGCTGTTTATTTTTGGAGTTCACTGGCCGTTTCCACCCAAATTGCGACAAAAATGTGCTTTCTACGAAAACAGTGACGCAGATCGCAGCCAGATTTTTGTTGGCGCGGCTCAGGAGTTATGGTGTTAGCGAAGACTGAGATTTAATTTAATAAATGCGTGTTTAATCTCAGTTAAATCGTTTAATTAAACTCGCTCGAAGGTCGCTGAGTTTGTTTTGCTTAGTGAACATGAAATGCAAAAGCGAGTTTAAAGAACGAGATATACACACTTCAGTTCAATTAAAAGTTACAAGAAATTTTTGAACATATGACTTGTAGTCTCTCTGTTTGCCAAGTGGGATTGCCAAGTATTTTAGGCGTAATTTTCGGCAAAATGCACGGAAAGCGGTGGAATAGCCGCAAAGTAGTAGGTATTTCAAGTTTGGCTCAATATCTGTTTGATTTCTATGTGCAATTTACTTCCTTTTGCTATAAAGCATCGCTGGCAACAGCTTGTTTCTTTAAGGCAGTACCGTTCAGTATAGAATTCAACGACAGCCCTGTGTTCAGTTTTAAATTTCAGTTAAAAGGTTTAAATTTTAAATTTAAATCCAAAAATTGCTTCTTCTTTTTTTGTCCCGCTTCCGCACTGCTGCGCCATTAACGTTCCCTTGTTTTGCATTTTGGGATCGCAACGACCGACCAGTTATTTTTGTTTCTTGAATTAAAAGACAAAAAATTAATCACGTTTCTTTCGGATGCAGATGCTGCAAATTCCATTGTCTTTAGAAAGCGTGTTCAGTTTGAATTTTTTTTTGAATGTCCAGATCATCATCCATAATTTTGAAAAAAATTTTGAAAGAATGTTAACTTGTTAACTAAAGTTATCGCTCTGTTGATTCAATGCCACCAGTGATTTTAACTGGATTTAGTGATTTTTTGTGTTTAACATTCGTACCATCAATCGTTGAGCTATGTAAAACGATAAAATTTACTTCCTTTTGCTATAAAGCATCGCTGGCAACAGCAAATCATGTTCATACTTTGTTCTTCAAGTTTAGTTTTATTTTTGAAGATACAAAATAGAATATTGTCTTTCAAACAAGTCGAAAAAACTTTTTGCGAACGATCTATTTAAATTCTCTTACTTGGAAAAATCAATTATTTTTGGCTCTCAAATGCTTCACTGCGTTTTTTTTTCTTTTTTTGGGTCCATCCGATTGCCCCTTTTCCTTCCTTCCCGCCCGTTCCTTTCCTTTTCTTTTCAGCGTTTTCTCGTTTTAACTGTAATTTTTGGATCGCAGAGCTTCTTCCATCTTAAAAATCTTGAATTTTGAACTGATGCGCGCGCGAATTGCAAGAACATCACTTCGGATTTCATATTTGCACTGAACAGCTTAATAGCACACGTTCGAAAACACACAGAATTTACATTTCATTCCACTTCCATACTTTGCTTTTCTCCAAAAACAACGGCTTCATCGCAAAATGAGACACCTGACATGTATCCTCATTCCAACGTTTGAAAGATGGATCATTGGCAGTGCGTTTGCATACATGAATAGTTTCAATTTAAAATTTCAATTTTCTTCTTCGTTTAGCAGTGGAAATTACAATTATGTATGCGTTAAAAAGTCGTCTAAAGTATTTTGTGGTTTCTAATCACTGTTCTTTCTTAACATAACAACACTCTTGAACTAATCAATTTAATTTTTGTATCAAGGTACGGAAACATTTACGGAAACATCAAGGTACGGAAACAGAAACAATATCGAAAACATTTTTGACATTTACAAGTTACAGCACGTCTTATTTCGATTAAATAAAATGATTAAATTATTCTCTCAGCTTTAATTAACTGAAATGTTTGCATTTGTTGCTCAGCGAGAGCAAACAATCAGCGGCGCTGAAAAACAAACTGGATTACTAGAACCGGAGATTGTAAATGAAAAGTCTTTTAACATGCACTCGAATTCGAGGATCAATAGCCCAGAAGGTATCGCCCGATTTTTTCAACCTGTTTTAAGTATTTTAAATAGATTCAAGTATAATTCGTCCAGATCAGAGGCGCATCGAAAAGCACACTATGTAGAGTTGATTAAATTTGTTTGGTTGTCTCGCGCCTTTTCTGTCGAACAATTAGTATCTCTTGACATTCTGTGCGCTTTTTCGCTCAAACTTTCAAGTGTGCGACGAGTTAATTAGTTTTTCAATTGTGATTTTGAAGAGAAATGGTCCTTGACATTGTATCCTTTTACCATAAATCCATTTTTCTCTCAATGTACTTGAAATTTTGCGCAAAAATCAATTTTTTATCATCATGTTTTATTCAATGTTTTATTTCATATGAACTCAATTTATTCAGATTTCTTAAATTAAATTTTTAGGGTTAAAGGTTTAAAGGGTTAAAGAACGTTAAAGAAGAAATGAATATTTTATTAGCTAAAATGATGACGTCAGCATTGCTGGTTGGAGATCGCTGGTTTTGTAATTTGTTTTTTTTTTAATTTTTGAGAAAATCTTTTAATCTCTGTTCGAAGATGAAGCCCCGGAAGTGTAAATGAAGCCCAACAAATTGTTTTTTGTTGAATTATCTCTTGAAAAAAGGAAAAGGCACATTATTGAGAGAGCATAGATCAATCGCCTGTTCTATGAAATTGTGTAATTCTTATTTTGTGCGCTTTTTAGCTCCAAATTTAGATTGTCCGACTGAAATTATTTTTCAAACAATTTATTTATATGCTCTTACTTGACAAAATCAATTATTTTTGGCTCATCGGCGCCCGAACCTTTTGATTTACATCGGTGTGAAAATTTCAATTTGCCTGATTGATTTTTTTGCAGTTGCAACAGAGCCTAGCAGAGCAATCGCGCTATGGAATGCTCACACGAATGACACATCAAAGTCGTGTTTTCCATAAAAAAATACCTTAGTTTTATTGTTGAATCTGCCAAACCCACCGGCAGTTCTTCTTGTAGCTGCTTTGACTCTTCATCTTCAAACCGCATTTGCTTTAAACCAAACAATAATTTTTTTTTTTAATTTTAGTTTTTTTTTAATTTTTGTGCTAAATTTTTGATAAATTTTTTGATAAAAAATAAATTTTTGAGCCCAGATTAAACTGTCAAATTAAACTGCAAACAAAAATTACAATTATTTAAATGCTTTACTGCAATTTTTTTTCTTTTTTTGTTGATGTTGATTTTATTACAGAGCCGTAATTTGCAAATTTCACATTGCGCAAAGATCAACTTAATCATCATGTTTTATTCATTGTTTTAATTCACATTAACTCAATTTATTCAGATTTTTAAAATTAAATTTTTAAATTTTTGCAGGGTTAAGGAACTTTCTGTATAAACCAAAAATAAAAGTATTTCTCTTTCCTAACAAGCTAATAATAATCCGAGAAAATGAATATTTTATCCGTCATAATGATAATGTCAGCATCGCTGGTTGGAGATCGCTGGTTTTGTAAATTGTTTTTTTTTATTTTTGAAGAAATCTTCCGAGCTCTGTTCCAACTACCAGAGACGAAGGAACATACCAGACAACCAAACCATTTAATAACAACAACAAACTATTTTTTTGACTTTAAAATCATCTTTGTAGATGAAGTCTTTCTTTTTTCTAATAAACTAAAAATAATCCAAGAAAATGAATATGTTATTAGCCAAAATGATGACGTCAGCATCGCTGGTTGGAGATCGAAATTGTTTTTTAATTTTTGAAGAAATCTTCTAATTTCTAAAATTCTTTGAGAGGGAAAGGTAATGAAAAGTGCCGTAATGGGAATAGTTTGTCTTAAAGTTGCAAGAAATTGTTTTGTGCATAATCAAAATTCGCATTCCACGAGGAACAGAACTGAAATCGGGTTGACTGTAATGGTGCGCAAGGCTCTGGTGCGTATTTTGAGCAAAGCGGCGGACTGACCGCAAAGTAGCAGGTATTTCAAGTTGGGGCTTATGTGATTGTGATAAAATACGCGATTAGTTTAGTTCAGTTAACCCTAAATGCTGTTTATTTTTGGAGTTCACTGGCCGTTTCCACCCAAATTGCGACAAAAATGTGCTTTCTACGAAAACAGTGACGCAGATCGCAGCCAGATTTTTGTTGGCGCGGCTCAGGAGTTATGGTGTTAGCGAAGACTGAGATTTAATTTAATAAATGCGTGTTTAATCTCAGTTAAATCGTTTAATTAAACTCGCTCGAAGGTCGCTGAGTTTGTTTTGCTTAGTGAACATGAAATGCAAAAGCGAGTTTAAAGAACGAGATATACACACTTCAGTTCAATTAAAAGTTACAAGAAATTTTTGAACATATGACTTGTAGTCTCTCTGTTTGCCAAGTGGGATTGCCAAGTATTTTAGGCGTAATTTTCGGCAAAATGCACGGAAAGCGGTGGAATAGCCGCAAAGTAGTAGGTATTTCAAGTTTGGCTCAATATCTGTTTGATTTCTATGTGCAATTTACTTCCTTTTGCTATAAAGCATCGCTGGCAACAGCTTGTTTCTTTAAGGCAGTACCGTTCAGTATAGAATTCAACGACAGCCCTGTGTTCAGTTTTAAATTTCAGTTAAAAGGTTTAAATTTTAAATTTAAATCCAAAAATTGCTTCTTCTTTTTTTGTCCCGCTTCCGCACTGCTGCGCCATTAACGTTCCCTTGTTTTGCATTTTGGGATCGCAACGACCGACCAGTTATTTTTGTTTCTTGAATTAAAAGACAAAAAATTAATCACGTTTCTTTCGGATGCAGATGCTGCAAATTCCATTGTCTTTAGAAAGCGTGTTCAGTTTGAATTTTTTTTTGAATGTCCAGATCATCATCCATAATTTTGAAAAAAATTTTGAAAAGAATGTTAACTTGTTAACTAAAGTTATCGCTCTGTTGATTCAATGCCACCAGTGATTTTAACTGGATTTAGTGATTTTTTGTGTTTAACATTCGTACCATCAATCGTTGAGCTATGTAAAACGATAAAATTTACTTCCTTTTGCTATAAAGCATCGCTGGCAACAGCAAATCATGTTCATACTTTGTTCTTCAAGTTTAGTTTTATTTTTGAAGATACAAAATAGAATATTGTCTTTCAAACAAGTCGAAAAAACTTTTTGCGAACGATCTATTTAAATTCTCTTACTTGGAAAAATCAATTATTTTTGGCTCTCAAATGCTTCACTGCGTTTTTTTTTCTTTTTTTTGGGTCCATCCGATTGCCCTTTTCCTTCCTTCCCGCCCGTTCCTTTCCTTTTTCTTTTCAGCGTTTTCTCGTTTTAACTGTAATTTTTGGATCGCAGAGCTTCTTCCATCTTAAAAATCTTGAATTTTGAACTGATGCGCGCGCGAATTGCAAGAACATCACTTCGGATTTCATATTTGCACTGAACAGCTTAATAGCACACGTTCGAAAACACACAGAATTTACATTTCATTCCACTTCCATACTTTGCTTTTCTCCAAAAACAACGGCTTCATCGCAAAATGAGACACCTGACATGTATCCTCATTCCAACGTTTGAAAGATGGATCATTGGCAGTGCGTTTGCATACATGAATAGTTTCAATTTAAAATTTCAATTTTCTTCTTCGTTTAGCAGTGGAAATTACAATTATGTATGCGTTAAAAAGTCGTCTAAAGTATTTTGTGGTTTCTAATCACTGTTCTTTCTTAACATAACAACACTCTTGAACTAATCAATTTAATTTTTGTATCAAGGTACGGAAACATTTACGGAAACATCAAGGTACGGAAACAGAAACAATATCGAAAACATTTTTGACATTTACAAGTTACAGCACGTCTTATTTCGATTAAATAAAATGATTAAATTATTCTCTCAGCTTTAATTAACTGAAATGTTTGCATTTGTTGCTCAGCGAGAGCAAACAATCAGCGGCGCTGAAAAACAAACTGGATTACTAGAACCGGAGATTGTAAATGAAAAGTCTTTTAACATGCACTCGAATTCGAGGATCAATAGCCCAGAAGGTATCGCCCGATTTTTTCAACCTGTTTTAAGTATTTTAAATAGATTCAAGTATAATTCGTCCAGATCAGAGGCGCATCGAAAAGCACACTATGTAGAGTTGATTAAATTTGTTTGGTTGTCTCGCGCCTTTTCTGTCGAACAATTAGTATCTCTTGACATTCTGTGCGCTTTTTCGCTCAAACTTTCAAGTGTGCGACGAGTTAATTAGTTTTTCAATTGTGATTTTGAAGAGAAATGGTCCTTGACATTGTATCCTTTTACCATAAATCCATTTTTCTCTCAATGTACTTGAAATTTTGCGCAAAAATCAATTTTTTATCATCATGTTTTATTCAATGTTTTATTTCATATGAACTCAATTTATTCAGATTTCTTAAATTAAATTTTTAGGGTTAAAGGTTTAAAGGGTTAAAGAACGTTAAAGAAGAAATGAATATTTTATTAGCTAAAATGATGACGTCAGCATTGCTGGTTGGAGATCGCTGGTTTTGTAATTTGTTTTTTTTTTAATTTTTGAGAAAATCTTTTAATCTCTGTTCGAAGATGAAGCCCCGGAAGTGTAAATGAAGCCCAACAAATTGTTTTTTGTTGAATTATCTCTTGAAAAAAGGAAAAGGCACATTATTGAGAGAGCATAGATCAATCGCCTGTTCTATGAAATTGTGTAATTCTTATTTTGTGCGCTTTTTAGCTCCAAATTTAGATTGTCCGACTGAAATTATTTTTCAAACAATTTATTTATATGCTCTTACTTGACAAAATCAATTATTTTTGGCTCATCGGCGCCCGAACCTTTTGATTTACATCGGTGTGAAAATTTCAATTTGCCTGATTTGATTTTCAATTTGTATACAACCGGTCGCCAACACACGTATTCGGTACAAGTGCCGGCAAAAGCTAAGCTGAGCTTGGCGCGAAGCCTGAATGCTCTACGAAGAATTATCGACAGCCATTTTAGCAAAAGAATTCTAAAAGCTAACTCTAGGCGCACTTCGAGGTCATAAGCAAGCGCAGCATGCAAGAACAACCTTGACTTTAAAAAATGTCGTCGTACTTATCTCATGTCTCCAAAAATAATAGATCCTCATCGGGTTTTATTGTAGCGGGTTTTAATGTGGCGGGTTTTAATGTAGCGGGTTTTAATGTGTCAGGGTTTTACTGTGCTATAACGATCACTGGCGCCTTAACAAAAATATATTAGGACTTCACTGCCTGCTGTGCTGTCTCAAGGAGGGAAGCAACACAGTTTTGTCAATTGAATTTATTAAAAACATAAAAACTCGTTTGGGATTATCGGTCTCGATTTGAGTTTTTAAGAAATTGTTATTACTATACATTTAATTTTAAAAACAGTATAGCGGATGAGTTCACCCTATCGATGAGAAGTGATGACTGTAGTAGAGACAAAAAAAAGAACAATTGGGATTGCACCGTTCGGGAACGAGCCCCACATATATAAAATTACAATAGCGATGTGTGAGGTCGCATCCAGTGCGTTGTGGGAGCTGCATCGCTTTCCTTGGCTTCTTATTTTTATATATATATTTTTTCATCGCTTTTCATAAGATGAAAAAAATGAGAAAATTACTCTTTGCTCTGCTGTTTTTATTAATTTCAATCTGTCACTATCAATAAAAAGTGAATGATTTTTGAGCACAGTAAATCATTTGCTTGACCAGCAACGTTCAATAATTTTTAAAAAAACAACTTAAAACACGATATCGACCTGATTGTACACAAATCTAAATAATCATTTAAAGAACAACTGGGTGCTAATGCTAATTTGAGACTCCCGACACCAAAATTTGACATTTTTTAACACTTCCGACACCAAAACAACTGAAAAAATTGACTTGACTTGATATGGGATGACTTGATAAAAACGCTTTTTTATTTAAATTAAGGTCGAATGGACTGGTAGAAGACAAAAATAGCCATTTTGATTAAAATCTAAAAAGTCTGCGCATCTGCGAACGGCCAGCACAATTAAATTAAAAAAGCTGAAGGAATTGAATTATTTCTTTTTAAAATTAGATTTATTTGCTGATCTGAATTGTCCTGACTATAACAAAAATAATTTTATTCAATTAGTCATAGCGTTACAGTTGTTCAAAAATTAACCAATGAACGAAAAGCCAAAATATCGAATATTGGACGTACAGAAATGATTGCTTTGGAGCACGAAAAGATCCACTTAATTTCTTCATTTAATTTCTCTTAATTTCATTTAAAAATGTCAATTATTAAAAAAAAACGAAACAGACGCGAAACATAGTTTTTTATTTTGCTAAAGATATTCCTGTGTTTTAATTTTAAAAGAATTTTGAATTGCGCTATCGGCAGTAATCTCGAAAATTGCAAAATTGATGTTTAAATGTGAATTTATTTTAAAATTAATAATAAAAATTATTGATTAAAAAATTTTTTAATTAATGATAAAATAATTTAAAAAAAAAATTTTTTTAAATTCAAAAATTCAAAAAAAAAACCTTTCTGACGGCGAGATAAAACGGCCAGAGTTGACAAAAAGGTCCCAAAAGGTGACGAACAAACCCAAGTTCCCAAGTTGCCTCCCAAAAATATAATTTAAAAACTGTTTGTTTTAGATCGTTTTAGATTTTCGTCTAGAAGCTGGAGCAATAGTTGACATGCTGCCCAGCGGGTGCAAAAACGCTGGTTATTTGCATTTGAATCCAGCAATGCCGATGACAGCACTCTGTAGTCTAGACTGATTGGTTAAACAAAGATTTGATCACTAATTTTTCAAGATTTTATTACTGATTTCTAATTTCACAACTCAGAAACATTTGACAAAATAAACAAAGATTTGACTTGATTGGTCACAAAAATAAAATCAACAACGAAATCAACATCTTAATTTCTTAATTTCAATCAAGCTCAATTGGATTGGATTACCTAGTTAAAGAACGATGAATTTATAATTTATAAATTGTTTGACATGATTCAAAAAATTTATGGAATAAAACCTTTCTGACGGCGAGAGTTGACAAAGTGGTCCCAAAAGGTGACGAACTAACCCCAAAAGAACACATTAAACGATTGTTATTGATCCAGCGCATTGAACGGTCTATTTCTCGAAAAAAGGAAAATAATGCATTTGCAACTCTTTTTTTTCTGGCACCCATCTGTATTTGCAATTGTTAAATTTAAAGCAAACGGCATGAACGCACTTTAGCTTTGTAATAGTGTTTCAGAAAGAAAGGATAAGAATTAAAAAAACTTATTTGAATTTAAACGTGAGATGCGGAAAATTCCCAGAAAAGAAAAATTCTATCAAAGATATCAGTCAATTATATCTTATATCAATTATATCAGTCCTGAGCGAGCAATTATAAGTTCTAAATCCAGAATCCCGATCAACAATTTCACAATTTTTAGAGCAAAGCTGTTTGCTTTGTGGTTTTGTGTTTAGATGAGCCAAACCAGAGAAGAAAGTTCCTCTCATCGAAAAATATCCGTGGTTCAGCACACAAAAATTAAACTGAAATTAAATTCATTACTGAAAATTTATTTTTAATTTTAATTTAAAATTTGCGACATTGTTTGAACCTTGAAAAATAATTTTATAACATTTCTGGATAAATCCTTTGTTGTCAAAAATTTTCGTTTTCTCTTGATACTTGTTATTCGGGGAGGGTGAGGTGCAAAAAAAAGGAAATTTTCTGAAAGTTTTATTCATTGGAAAGACTCGAATACTCGATGGCAAAATCTTATCACGAGCTGCAATTTCTTTGGCAAAAAATTACTGTTAAGTTACTGAGTTACTGAGCTTCTGACGTTTGTACTATCGTTGCAATTGAAACCAATTGTGAGATTCTCCAATTCAAGGTTTTAAAAATGTTTTTTAAAATTCTACAATCATTGTTCTAAAAACTTGAAACTTGAATTCTATTTTTTATCCTTGTTCTTGTTCTAAAATTCTACAACTTTTGAACTTAAAATTACTTGAATCACAACGAACGCTACAAAAAATTTGAACAGTGATCGTATTCTTGCACGACCGTTCTTACAAAATTAGAAATGTGAAGAAAAACATTGAAAAAAGAAAAAAAGAAAAACGAAAGATCACAGAAATTGTAAAACAAATCGTATTGTAAGTTTTTTTTTAAGTTTCAATTATCCTGACGATCTGTGTGCTCAATTGGAAGCTTAATAAATAAACCAAAGTGTGTTTTTAATGAAAATTTAAATTTAAAATTTAAAAAATGTAATTTATTTATAAAAAGAATTTTGTTGACTTAAAACTTTAATACAAACATTGCAAACAACTTGTTATAAAACTATTAAATTGTTATTGAAGGTGATTGAAAATGCTTTGAAAATGCGTTGTGTGGAAAATTGTGCCATCAGCATTGCATTGCACGGAGTTTCCATAAATGCGTAGTAATTTCAGCAATTCACAAGTTTCGGTCAATCGTGGTTGGAACTCACATCAGCATAGACAACTTTACGCGCCTCTCCTTCAATTTTACGGTATGATTTTTGCAGTAAACAGTTGTAATATTTAGCTCTCGATGTTTAGATTAACAAAGCATCAATTGTCAATTTACCAAACCCAATATTGAAGAATATCATTGCGATTGGAAGAAGGCGAAGGATTAGGAACACCCATTGGTCAGTTTGAGCGACGACGATTGCGGAGCAGCGGCAATTCGAATATGCTATTCGAATTCACGCAATCACCAAACCTTGATCTTAACTTCTGCGCGCCTTTAGCCACTGCGTTCATGTGCTGCCTCTTCTTGCAGAAAACTTACAAGCAACCGACATGTCGTCCTCTTCTAAAAACGTATCAGAAGGCCATCTTCTCTCTGAAGAGGAGATCAAACGAATCAGCACAGAATCAACATTGAATCTGAACGAACTTGCCCCCGCGTTCGGAAGATACAAGATGAGAGAGTTTTCTCAACCGCGAACACTTTGATCGCCTCATCGGAAAGCGTCAATATGAGGTGAACTGATTGACCTCAACATCACTAAAAATTGGTTTTGTAGTATACTGGCACGAAGTCTTTCGTTTGGAAGACGGACGGTATGTGGTGATTGACGGTAACCATCGTCTCGCCGCAATGAACAACGCTCAAAGGAAAGGTTCTATCCAGAACCCGAGATCAAAGGAATCCAAAAAAGTGAGAAGCGAACACTCGCGCCTATAAAGTATTGTTCATAAATCAGTTGTTCAGAGAGTGTCGTCGTGCTTTTGTGCGGTTTATCGTTGTGCGCGAAAGCAACACTCTAGTCCCACACAGATTTCAACAAAAAATTACTCTCAATGGCCGTGTTTTCCAAAATGGCAGCGCTGTTTCCGATGTTTCGACCAAAAATGGGATATTCAAATTTCTTAACTGGAACTGGGGTTGAAGGTCAAAGGTGTTTTGACATCACCTTTTACGAGTGGCGGACAGTTAGAAAACGATCCAAAAATTAAATTTGCTTTTCTACATTTTATTAAAAATGATTTTAATGATGAACTATGAAGCCAGCGTTTAGGTAAGGTGTACAGATCAGCAAAAATGTTCAAATTATCTTATAACTATATGATTCATACAAGTTTATACAAAATCTAAAATAATTTAAAAAAAAAACAAAATAATTAAAATTTGGGATTTTTCAGTTTTTTGGGGTTTGTTGGAGCGTACACTCATTTCATTCGCATTAATTGCAAAATTTTAAAAACTTGAAAAACAAATGCTGTACTCAAAAACTCCAAAAATTTCGTTATTATAACATAGAAGACACAGAGATCAGGCTCCGTTACAAGATGCCCGAAAAACAGTAATTACAATGTTCCTAAATTAAAATAAACCAAATTAGTTAGTTGAAAAAGAGGGAATTTCAATCCACAATGTAATTCTAGTTTGCAACGATGATGTCACTTCAAAAAATGTTTTATTCTTCTCGATAAGCGCAGCTACGACACTACCACAACTTGACCCCTGGAATTTGTTCAACGTCTTCACAAAAATAATTAAATGAGCTAATAAAAAATAAACCGGAAATTCGTGGTTTTGAGAACCGAAATCCAAGGATTTTGCTGTGTTAGTGAACTCCAAAAAATTCGTTATTCTAACATAGGAGACAGAGGCTTCGTTACAAGATGCCCGAAAAATTTCTTAAATAGTATTCTTAAATAAGAATTAACTAAATTAGTTTAATTTCTTTAATTTCTTTATAATTTAATGTGTTGCAAACAATCTCAAAGACCGATTTTCAATCCACAATGTAATTCTAGTTTGCCGTCAAGTTGTCCGTCAAAAGAATATTGTCCTGCTACTTGTAACATTTGTTAAAGGTTTTCAATACTGAAACAAAACGCTCTAACAACAATTCATTATATTTGAAAAACCAAAAGAGTTGAACGGTGCTGATGATATTAGAGGAAAGAGGCACTCTTCAAAAATGACATCTTCTATTCTAATGGAAACGTGGCTATCGACGTACGCAGAGCCAGTGCAGCTACATAGTCTTGTTTAATTGTCGATTTATCTTTAATTGTCGACTTTCGATATTTGGGTAACCTACAAAACGCCAAAAAACAAAAATGACCGATTTAAAGCCAAAGCAATTGTTGCGTTGGTATTAAACTTAATTTGTTCGAAAACGAAGAAAACATTCTGAGATATGTAGATTCTTAACAGTCTGCCAAAAATTTAACTTTAAACGTGATTGTCGCCTTCAAAAAATAGACAACCCTTTAACTCTGACCTCGACATGGCCAAAAAAATAGTTGTATCTTTACAAAATTTCTAAAAAAAATATTTATTTATTTTCAGTTGGCTGTAATAGCTGTAAGTGGCTGTAATAAATTAAATTTTTTGTGGATTAAAATTAAAAAATGCATTTGCAGAGTGCAAGAAGAAAGCGCATACCACATAATAATCCCTGTGACAACCTTCAAAAATAAACGCATAAATAAATCTAAAATGGTTTCAGAAATCTCTACATCACTGCAAGGCAATGAGAGGATAAGAGCAATCAAAGGATCTGAATCAATTTTATTATTTTTCAAAACCATTCTGCACTGCTGAAAAAACGTTTGCAAGCGCAGATTGTTGACAAAAAAAAACAAACCCAAAAATGTGGAAAAGTCTTTTGATCCATGTTGTATGGTGTTGACCTCAAAAAACAAAAGCGAATCTTTCTCAGTTAATATTGATGATTCGCAGGTGAATGGCGCTTACTTTAGCCATTTCCTTGTTTTTATGCAACACGTTTTGATGGATTATTGTCGCTACTCACAACTGTCATAAGGACAAAAGGAAAAATCGGAAAAACGCAAATTGACCGGAGCCACCCTAAAACGAAACAAGTTTCCGGTGATATTTCCGCTATTTGAAAAACGTATTTTAGCTAGAGTTATTGAACACGACTGAGCTGAGTTTTGTAAGCTTCAGAAAGAACAAAAAAGGTTGTAAGCAAATCAGCGTAAAGAGGGAGCAGAGAAGCAAGCGATCGATGTTCCTGGCATCATGAGAATGGAAGCTGTGGTTCCGGAAAACGGCTCCAAAAATTTAATAAATAAAGTAAACTAATCGCCGTTGATGCGGTTATTAAAGTTCGAAATTGAGTGCTAACAGTTTACCGAATTGTTGGAATATCGAATAATCACATCTCTAATTTTTGAATCTAATTTATTTCTTCAAAATCCTTCACACAAACCTTCAAACAAACATCAAACATTTGTTCTTCGATACAGTACACTTAGGTTACAACTAACGCGTACATGGAGCTTACACAATTGGTTCAAGTCTTATATCCAACAATTATGCTTCTAATGATTTAGCAGCTTTATTTTAAATTGTTATTATTTAAAATTCTGCTAGCTGAGGAAATCTTCAAAAATTGAGCTAAATTTTAAAAAATTCAAGCTAAAAATCAAGAAATCAAATCAAATCTATTCCACCTTCAGATGTACTTTAATCCGACGGACTTTTAACTAAAAAACGTTCTTTAAAATAGGTGTAAATCAAGTAAAATCAAGTAAAAAAATTAATTGCTAGCGCTCAAATTCTGTTAAATGCAATGAATTTCTTGCGTGAGTGCTCAGATCAGTCCCTAAAATAATTTGCTTTTATTAATTGAAATTACTTTGCTTAATGTTTTGAATTTTAGATTTTAATTTTAGTTCTAGAAAAAATATAAATTCTAGAATTCGAAATATTGTTTTTAGCATTGCAAGTTTAAGGTTTGTTGAATATACTACAAAAATCAGCGCATACTTAATCCTATTTCTAGCTTCACATGGAATTGGAAATTTGAAAGCTTTAATAAAAACAACAAATTGCAAATAAATTCAATTAAAAATTGAACGGTTTGAGAGGATACGCTAAAAAATGCGTTATTTGTCCGTTACTGACCTTTTTCATCTTTTGAAATTAACGTTTGCAATCGCGCTATTTTCCCAAAAAAGAGTTTTAATGAAAAACATGGGTGTTTCGCGTTTTGCTTTGGAAAACAAAAAAAAACTATTCTGCGAATTGAGTGCGAGGATTGATGTGAGAATTGTGAAAACAGCACACCAAAAATTTATATTTTAACGAAAGATTGAAATAAACCTTTTCGATTGAGCCGCCGGTTGGCAAAGAAGGAGTTAAACTTTGCTGTCGCTCACTCAGACGATCAAAAATCAACCTTTGGAAGTTAAATTTTTTCAATTGGAACACAACGAGCATCCTCCATAACGTATTTTGAAATTAAAATTAAATGTTGAAACTGCATGTTGAAACCAAAAATGAATTAATTAAAAATTAATATTGCAAAAATATTCTAAAAATGCAAAAAAATTAAAATAAAAAATTTATAACCTTAAAAGATCCAGGAAATACCGCACCAAACGTTTAAAAATATGTTCAATAATAATCAAACGCCCGTCTACTTTGCTTTATTAAATCTGCGATTGGTGAAAATTTTTAGACCTTAAACCTTAAAAAACAAAAAAACAAATTTCGCAAATTTTGGTGAAGGTAAAATCTAAATATTAAACTAAAAATCTCCGTTGTGCTGACGTTGAACTACAGAATTAGAATGAAACGGATCTGTAAACGCTTGAAACAATGACTTTCTTAATCTCCATATCGCTATGCAAAAGTGCTTACGATTAACGCTTGTAAAAATCCCAAAAATAAAAATAATAAATAAATTAAATTGCAGTCTACTCAACTATGCCACAAAGATCAAATGTGAGCTGTAGATTACCGAGTACAAAAATTACCATCTTTGTTTACCAAAGAATTTATAAATTTATAAAAATTGAAGAATTGAACATTGTAAGTTGTGTTTTTACGTAACGTAATTTTAGAAGAAATGTTGCAAGAACAAAAAAAGAGAATTGCTTAATTGATTGTTTTTTTAAGATGAGACGTGGCTTTTGTAAAAAAGTACCGTAGTAAAAAATTAACAAAATTTACTCATCCTAAGTTCAAAAATGATTGAAATGTTCAAATGATTTTCGCGGTTTTCGATGATTTTCCATATAACATTTATGAACCTTTTGCACTGCGTTTTGTGTGAACGGAGAGGACAAACTGAGAAGAGATGCTTCAAATGCCGTTTGCAGTTTGATAAAAAAAAACACCCAAATAGATTTTGTTTGGCACTTGTGTGAAGCCATTCCACGCATTTTATAATAATATCGTGATTACGGAAATGAAGGATTACCAAAAAAAGTTAATTATGAAACATTCCAATTTCTAAAATTTGAAGAAAAATACTTTTGAGAAAGAAATCTTACTTTTGAAAATCTAAAAATGTTGAAAACCATGCAACTCTTTTTTGAAAATCTTTTTTCTAAAAATGATTCCTTTAAATTGTGAACAAATAAGCTTCAGAGAAGTGCGCTGGATGCTTAAGTTCAATATCATTCCCAAACAATTCCAACGTTAAGTTTCATCGTTAAAAAATGATGAATTTAATATACATACAACAAATAAAATCGAGCTGAAAATAGTTGTTTAATAAATAAAAAAATAAAATAAAATAGATTCTTGTTTGTCCGCCATTTTTACTGAAAAACGCAAATTAAAAATGCTTGAGTGTTTTGCGTTAAATTAAATTTAAAAAATTCATTAAATAAATCATTGAATAAAAACAATGTTTGATTACTTTGAATGCACTGACCATATCTACGAAAGTTCAAAAAGTTCGTTGTGGTAGTGATAATTTAGACTGGAAATTTAAAATTCTTTAGCAGTTCCGAAAAAAAATGGACAATTATGATGATCTCTCCAGCATTTAAATAATACCGAAATGGTCTTTCCAGATGATCTTTCCTTTCCCATAATACCCGAAATGGCCACAATTTTAGGCCGTGAAACATAAAGCCAAAAAAATGAGCGAAAAACAAAAAAAATGAGCGATTTTCAACAAAATCAGGCTTGCAGAAAGACAAAACAAATGAAAAACCCTTTTTTTATTGCCGTTTGAATGAACTAAACAAACTGAAAATTTGTGAAATTGTGGGTATTGAGATGCATCACTCAAACACAAAAATATTGTAAAGACCAAACAACGTTTTCTTTATTTTTCTACATTTTTTGAAGTTTAACCTCAAAGGAATACCAAGGATAGGATTTGTTATTTGTTAATATTAATTTGTTTTTTGTTAATTTGTTAAGCAAGGATTTGTTAATGAAATTAGTTCAAATAATTGTTACAATTTAATTGCTTGTGTGTGTGGTATCATCGTGTGTGACTCAAAGTTAGCAAAAATGCATTTGCAATTTTTTGAAAGAGGTTTTTAAAAGAATTTCATTTTAAAAGATAAAACGAACAAACAATTGGAATCCAAAAAATTCAAAACAATTGTACGGAAGCGATATTTTAGTGAAGAGTTGAAAGTGAAGCAAAAAACGCTTCGAAATCTTGATCATCCATATCTTGATCTTGATCAATATAATCTTGATCTTGATCAATATAAGTTGATTAAAAAACTACAGACTCAAGATCAACGACGTCTTTTATTTTTCAGCGTTTTGGAGGAAAATCTAAAGCAAGTTGCGCGGTTTAGCTCCGATGTCAAGAGAAAATTATCTTTGAAAAAGGATCCTGTTGACAAAAATAAATTTATGAATTTTGAAAAAAATGAAAAAAAAATTTTGAAATTAATTTTTAATTAAATTCTCGCTTTCAGGCCAGCCAGAAATGTGGTTGCCATCTTTCAAACGTTTCAGATACGCAAATTTCAGACATGTTTCGTTCATGTTTGGGCAAGTGAATTTGGCCGCGTCTCGACTCGCATTCAATTCTTTTTAGACTAAAGAATGTTTCTTCTAAAGAATTCTAAAAAATAATTCTTAAAATTTGGTGTGAAATTTGTTGCATTTGAATACAAACAGTACCGTCTTACGCTCAAATTTTGTTCCGTTTGTGACATTCGTAAAAAAGGTACACTTGTTGGATTGGATCACGAAGATTAATGCCAAAAAAATTAAATTTCAACGTTTAAAACTATCATGTTTTGAGCGTATCCGGGGTGTAGCTAGTGAAGCGCAGCGATGTCCCTGACATCATGAGTAGCTCACAAAAATAAGGCTGAAACGCTCGATCGAAGCGACGATTAAATCTCTTTTATTGTAGGATTTTTGAAAAAAGGAAACTTGGAAATCGTGCAAACATCACAAAAATGGATTTTCAAATGTCGAAATTATTTTTGTTATTAATATTTAAATTAGAGAAAATCTGTTCTTCCTCCTCAAAAAAGATTATTTATTAAAAATTACAACTTTGATTAAATGTAATAAAATATTTAATTTAAATAATTTTAAACACTAGCGCTCAATCATGTTTTGCTTCAAACGTCTTGTAACTCGAGCTGCAAAAACATCTCGTAGTCTAAATTTCATTGCGTTCTGCGAAAAGATCAAATTAAAGCAGGTCTAGCATTTTCCATTGTAAGAAATTTTACGTTTTACTGAATCGAATTGAATCATCAGCTGCGTTAAACGAATTAAAATAAATGGTCTGCGAATGGAAATTCCCAGCTGACCGAAAGATGTTCATTTTAATGCTTCTTGACCTCAAAAATGCAGTCCGTCATGCAGCAAATGCAGTGATTCCACGTATTGAGATGGATTGTCGTGGTAACAAACAAAAATTTTCAAATTTCCAAACGTTCGTTCAATAAAATGCAGACAACGGTAATTAGTCCTGGATTGATATTCCCAACAAAAACTAAATTCCCAACTATTCCCAACAAACCAAACTTTAAAAATTAAAAAAAAACATTTTGTGAGAAACTTAAATTTTTCAGTTTTCTCTCTCTTATTGTGAGAAATTTAGTGAGTGTGCAGATTAGTCAAAAATACTTTACTTTTATTAATGGAAATATCTTTGTTTAATTTTTTTGAGAAATAGTGATTTTATAGTTTGTCCTAATATGTTCAACAACGATGTGGACCTTCAACAAGTGTTCAAAAATTTCAATCCGCTTTGATTGTACTTGGAATGCTGAATAGCTAATCTAGTGAATAATAGAATTTTATAAGAGAAAAAGAATGTTTGCAACATTTATTTCCAAAAATTAATTGCTTCGTGATAAGCTTGCGGACCAAATTGTCAAAAGAACTTCGTCTTAAAATATTTTTTTTGTCATACATGATTGTCAATAATTGAATGAATTGAATACATACTGACATCAAAAACGGGCTAAATTCAACCTGCATTGGTAGAATGATTTGATTTGCTAAGCATTATTTCAATTTAACGTTTAATTTAAATGCAATTTCACAAAATGCAATGCGCTACAAGGTCCAGTTCAAAAATTTATTTTTCGTGAAAACTAATACTGATACTGAATACTGAATACGTTTAAATACTGAAATGTATAAATGCATCAATTATCGTTTTCTTTTTCTCTTTTCTTTGTACTGTCTGTTGATGTTGATCTGATGGCCCTATTGTTGGGACACTTCTTGGGAAACTCATTTCCCACCCTACGCCAATGCTTATGACCGTTGTCTGTGTTGAATTTGTCTCTGATCTTTACAATTGTCGGTGACAAACTAAATTAAATTAAATTAAATAACTAAAATCATTAAACTACATCTAATACGATTAGGTAAATATAACGATCAAAGCAAGTTCTTCAAGCAATATGGAATGAATGATGATAACTCTGTTATAATATGATTTTGCATGTGGGCTGGTTATGCATGTGGGTTGGTTATGCATGTGGTTTGGTTATGCATGTGGGCAGGAACAACCCGCGTGTTTCCTATATGCTCAATAACTCAGTTATCAAAGACACAAAGGTGATCAAGGACCTCGGAGTGACTTATGACGAAAATCTGTCGTTTGAGCCTCACATTAAGCTTTGTGTCATGAAAGCAACGCGCCTAAGTAAGATGGTGATGAGGGTGTTTCACTGCCGCAGTCTCCCAGTTCTTTGGCGTCTCTATGAAACTTACATACGACCTTGTCTTGAATATTGCTCCACTGTATGGTCGCCGCACAGCGCGAAAAACGTAGATCTTTTAGAATCTGTCCAGAAAAAATACTTGAAATTTGTGTTCACGCGCTGTAGGATTCCGTATCCTGGCCACGAAGGAGCTTTGCTGTTCCTGAATGCTTCCACTCTTGCCAACCGCCGACATCTCGCTAGCCTATCTTTTGTCTACAAAGTTTTCCATGGGAAAGTTAATTGTTCACCATCCGACTTCTTTCCGGAACCTCTAGCTGCTCCTCGAGCAACTAGAACTAGGTCAACGTTCCACATTCAGCCAAGTTTCTGCAGAACCAATCGTGCCCAGAAATTCTTTTCCCGAACTGTAGTTCCCCTGTGGAATGACCTCCCGGAGCAAGTTGTTACGGCAAAAAATGTAAAGGTTTTTCAAAGAAGACTAAAAAACTATTTGTTGTCCATTTGTCAATAAGTGTTCGGTCCGTTAAACCGCTTTTAGTGAAACCTCATTTCTTTAATCATTCTCTTGAATCCTGACGGGTTCAATGTAACTAGGGGATTCTTGCCTTCCTACACACCTTTTCCAATCCCCTCTTGTATGTGTAATTTCTTGAATAACTTGTAATACTGATTGTGTGTAAATAAATTAAATTAAATTAAATGAACTGATCCGTTTGTGATAAATTTAAAGTGAGCGTTTTTGCTTCTCTGTAAAAGCTTAATAGTGAACTGGTAGTGAGTAATAAAAAACTAAAAAACTGAAACTAAATGTTGTTTTTAGAACCGCCGACTAAATACGGGGAAAAAACCACACATTGTTTCTTACTGTACCAAAAAATCAGAAAATGTGAATTCATCGCAAATTCAATTCTTATTCATGTTCAAAAAATCTGAATTTTTGTAAATTATGCAAAAAAATTAGAAAAAGAAAAAACTGAAAATATGATTATGGCATCACTAACTTCGCAACAAATGGCTGAAATACTTTTAATTCCAAAAAATTGAAATGAATTGAATACATACTGACATCAAAAACGGGCTAAATTCAACCTGCATTGGTAGAATGATTTGATTTGCTAAGCATTATTTCAATTTAACTTTTAATTTAAATGCAATTTCACAAAATGCAATGCGCTACAAGGTCCAGTTCAAAAATTTATTTTTCGTGAAAACTAATTACATGTTTAAATACTGAAATTCAAAATCTAGTAAATCGTTTTGCTTGTTTTGCGTGCTCTGCGCTATGCGTGATTAATTTGCTACGACGCTACGACGCAACAAAAAAAATCACTTTCTTTACCACTCTAATATTTTTTTGGTTTCTGATTCAAAAAACTTTGTTTTCAACGTTGAGAAGCCTTTTGTTTTTGATTTTGATTTTGTCGTACATGATTGTCAATAATTGTTCGAATTGCTACTTTTTTTTAATTTTTTATTTTTTATAACAGCCGCAAAAATGAGAAATGAGCGATTGTATTGAATTGAACAACTTGAACGACCAACAAAAATATAATTTGTTTTCTGGTTATGTGGTTGGATGGGCCAAACCATCGTTGAAAGGAGCTCTCATCAAGAGAATGGTTGAGGCTCAGCTCACAAAAATTGAATTGAAAATTAAACTCATCGCAGTTGAAACAGCTAATACAAATTAGATTGGTTGCTGAAAATCTAGTGAATGGTTACAAACTCAAAATTAATCATTTAATTAAGTAAAAAACGTTAATTCTCTTTTATTAAATCATTTACTTTCAATTAAACTTAATTAAATGAATTTGACTGAGCTGGGTTTGTTGAGCTTCTTGTTAGGGTTCGGAATGCGGTGTTCGAAATGCAAAAATGTCTGTGATTTACGTGGTGGCTCCGTAAAAATTTCCGAAAATAATTTTAAACATTATTTTGAAACGTATGAGTTGTGAAAAAACTAAACTGAAAATTAAACTCAATAGCTAGTACAAATTAAATCGTTTACTGAAAATTTAGTTATTTACCTTCTTTTTAGGGTTCGGAATGTTCGCAGTTCACAAAAATTATTAATTGATTTGTGGGCAAATGAGGGTAGAAGAGGAGCAGCTAAAATATGCGCAGCTGTTGCACCGAAAAGCAGTAACAAAAATTTTTTAAAAAATTAGAAATTTGAAAATTGAAAATTGAACTAACAAATATTACTACAAAATTGAACAAAATGTATCCTATTTGATTATCACGTTATAACTTTAGTTTATTTTTTAAAAACTTGGAAAAGAATATTTAAAAATGATTATATAATATTTAAATTTAAAATAATATTTAGTATAATATTTAGTATAATATAATATTAAAATAATTAAAGAATATTTAAAAAATATTCTTTAAAAAAAAAAAATTAAAGAATATATTATAAAAAAAATAAAACTGCTGTAATTAAAAAAAATTGCATTGCATTTTGTCTTTTGGAAAAGAACATTTATGTGAAAACAACATATATATTGTTCCCAAAGTGAAAATTGGCAAAGAACACTTTATATATATGCTAATGCAAATTTATTATTGTGAGGTTGTTAGGTAGAGAAAACCACCATAATGCTGGATGCTGGACTCGAAGTGACCACATAACAGTGTTGGATGCAAAAACGCACAAAAATTTTAATTTTAAAAAATCGCAATTTGCTCGTTTTAATTTTTTTTTATCAATTTTTTTTTTTGAGGTTCAGTTGTTGTTAAAAAAATTTGATGCATTGGTTTGTTGGTTCTGGTATGTAGGTAGGACAGGAGGGTTTTAGATGTTGAAAAAGAAGAAAAAACCAGTTAGTATGGTCACTCAGCTCAAAGAAACTGCTGCAATTTGTTTTCGATGTTTGAAACGATGTTTTCTATGAGCTTTATTATCGTCTCTTGTTATTTCGCAATCAGCAAGCATGCAAGTAGAACACAAAAATACAAAAAAATCGAGTCACAAACAAAAATTTAATAATTGAGAAACGATTTCCTAGTCTAATTTTCAGATAATCATATAATAGTTAGCAAATCACTTTTGTCATTTCTTTCTGTGATTTATTCATTTATTTGGGTCGAAGAAGGTGTGTAGGGTGGGTGAATTTAAGATTCACCAGAAATTATACAGAGACACAACAAAAGCTTTTTTTTTCTTTAAATTGCGACATTGTTGAAATTTTGAAAAACAATTTCATAAAATTTTTGGATAAATCTTTTTCTGTCAAAAATTGTACTCTTGGTACTTGTTATTCGGGGACGGAGAGATGGTGCAAGGTGCAAAAAAAACTTCTGAAATTTAAATTTATTGGAAAGACTCGAATACTGGATGTCAAAATCTTATCACGAGTTGCAGCCCCTTCCGCAAAAAATACCTTTAAATCCGATTTGTACATTGTTTAAACCTTGAAAAACAAATTCATAAAATTTCTGAATAAATCCTTCGCTGCCAAAAATTGTACTCTTGGTACTTGTTATTCGGGGACGGAGAGATGGTGCAAGGTGCAAAAAAAAACAAAATTTTCTGAAATTTAAATTTATAAGACTCGAATACTCGATGGAAAAATCTTATCACGAGTTGAAGCTCCTTCTGCAAAAAAATACCTTTAAATAAGATCTTTAAGTGAGCCGGATAATTCCGGAGCTTCATTAGTCTAGTTGATGTAACCATAAATTAGAAAAAAAAAGAGAAACATTTATTCTAAATTCTGTTAATAGTTTGAAATGTTCTACTTTACTTTAAAGTACATTCAAGTTGCAATCAAAACCAATTGTGAGTTTCAAAAATGATTTTTAAAAATTCCACAATTCTCATAGGCTTTTAAGAGAATCAAAAAATTATAAAATGTATATATGTATATAAAAATTTTATATCCAAACGATTTGTGCTCACTTGCAAGCTTAATAAATAAACAAAATGGTGTTATTAACCTAAACTTCAATTTAAAATGTCAAAAATGTAATTTATTTATGTAGAAAAATAAATAAGTTTATTGCAGTTGTTGAGCAAATAATTTGATAAAAGGGGAACAAAAATTACCAAAAATTTCCTTATTTCAGATTTTAGTCAATTCCTTCAATAAATATTCAATTCAAATCAACTTTCAATTATTCAAGAAACAAAACAGTTGTATTTTGATCTGATTGGGAAGTTGCATTCTTTCCAATTTAATCTCAAACAGAACATAACTGCTTTACCACTTCTTGAGCTGCTCTTTCGTTTCAAGTGGCAAAATTGTGTCGCGAGATGAAATCATCTAACCAAAAATTATCTTTTAATCCGATCTTTCAATCCGGACTGTTCCGGATAATTTGAAATTTAAAAAATGATTTATAATTTAGTTTCTCGTTTCCTACTTTATGTGTTTCATTTATGCAATGCACTTATTGTCGGCAATCTTCCACATTTTAGGTTTTCGACAAAAAATCTGCGTTTACCTAAAAGTCACAATGTTTGCAAAAATCGAAAAACGTAATGCTATTCTAATTTCTGTTCGTCCTCCCATTGGTCCCTAATTTGGTCGTCGCCAGCAATAATACCAAACAAATCTGTTATCTGTTCTACACCATTTGCTAAAAGGCAATGAGAAGATACGAGCAAACAGAGCGATTGACACCAAAAATTTAATTTTTTAATAAATTTATTTTTTTAATTGTTGAGAGAACAATAAAAATAGTCCTCAAATCAACCATTGATTTGTTTTGAAAAGGTTTGAAAGGATGAAGATAGCGAGCAGCACCGTCGTAATGGGCATGTCTTTAAGTGTAAACGAAATCGACTACTTGAGCTTTTTGGTACACTATGTATGTGAGAGCGATCGAAAAAATGGCAAAAAAAAACAATAAAAATCAATTAATCACGATATTTATTATGAGAAACACCATTTCGATTTGTGATTTCTGTGAGTCTGTCGCATTCCATAGCGCTATTGCCCTGATAAACTGTGTGCGAACTGCAAAAAATCAATTAATTAGGCAAATTAAAAGTTTCATACCGATGTATATTTTGGAATGGAATTTGGATGTAAATGTCCGTTTTGAAAAGGTTCGAGCGACGCAGAGCTAAAAAGAGCGAAAAATAATCGATTTTACCAAGCAAGTGCAGCTGAAAAGGAGTACCCAGGCATCAATATCAAGAACAGAGCCGCAATTGCTCAGATTTGTGTGCTTCACGCGTTAAAAAATACACGAAAATTAATCGAAAATTAGTTCTTTTTGCTGCACTCCGCCAAAAAATAAATACACAAAATTCAATCGTGTAGCAAACTATTAGAAAGTAAAAAAAGCAATATAGAATAAGGGCCGCACCAAAAAAATAATTTTTATTAATCTTAGAATTTAAGACGCTCGTTCAAATTAATAGAACGTAAAAATAAATAAAAAATTCTGTTCGATTGCTTGTAAGACGATATTCAACGCAGCAAACATTGCAACGAGCAAATTTATTATTTTTTAATCCATTCTGTACTGCTAGCGCAATTCGTTAGTGGAAAAATAGTGGAAAAGTCTTTTGATCCATGCTGTATGGAGTTGACCTCAAAAAAAAAACCTAAAGCAAATCTTTGGCGGACCAAAAAGAATTCAAAAATAAGGAAAAGTCTTTTGATCAATGATCCATGTGATCTAGTTGAATCTTCAAAAAAACTAGCCTAAAGCTAATCAATCCTAGTGTTATGCCGTAGACTGCGACCCTGCGATAATATCCAAGATTAAAGATTTACGGAGAATGGCGCTTTCACAATCCCGCGATACTCCCTCCATCTGAAGAATGTATCAGTGCTGTAAAAACTGAGCTAATTCTTTTCTTCTTTGCTTCTTTTCAGATTCGAAAATTTCCGAAAAAAATTTCCGTTTGGTTTGTAAGCAAATGAGCGTAACAGGGGAGGAGGCAGTAAAGCGCAGCGATCAATATTCCTGACATCATGAGCTGCTAACGAAAATAGAGCTGAAAAGTTACCTCGATTGAAGCGACGATTAAATAATTTTTATTATAGGATTGTTGATAAATGGAAACTTGAAAATCCTCCTGCAAACACCACAAAAATGCATTTTTAAATGTTATTTTTGGTATTAATATTGAAATTAGGGAAATTCTGATTATCCTCAAAAAAAATTAAAAAAAATCTAAATTTATTAAAAATTACAACATCGAATAAATGTAAAAAAATATGTGATTTAAAAAATTTTCAAATCTATAAAAATATTTAATTTTAAAATAAAATTTCGGAATGCGAATGAAAGGAAGAAAGCATAGAAGACACGGAGATCACGTTTCAAAAATCACAATATTCTCAAATGAAAATAAACCAAATTAGTTTTTTTATATTTTAATGTGTTGCAAACAATCTCAAAGACGGATAATAACGGATCAATGTAATCTTAGTTTGCAACGATGATGCAACTTAAAAAATGTTTTTATTCCCTTTGATGAGCGCAGTGAGGCTACAGCTAACACTTATCGCCCTGGATCAACGTCTATTCTTCAAAAATTATGCTTCTAATAATTTAAATTGTCATCATTCTGATCTAGCAGCTAGATTTTAAATTGTTCTTATTTAAATTTCTAGAAGGTCGAAGAAATGTTCAAAAATTGGAACTATTTTTATTTTCTCGTTTATTTCATTTCTGTAATTCACTCATTTTTTAACGATTTTTAACGAATTTAGCAGAAGACTTTAACAAAGAAACTGCATTTTGCATTTTGAAAGTCAAGTTCACAAGCATATTTAAAACTGAACTAAAAATCCAACGGAATGAACGCTATCGTTGTCCGAAACATCAAAATCAAATCAAATCTATTCCACCATTAGTTGTAATTTAAAGAGGGAATTTAATCCGACACACAACAAGTAATTCCTAGTATCCAAAAATGTCTAAGGGTCGTAAGTGTAAGATACGGACGGTTCTTATCAAAAATAGACTAAAAATCGACTGATGAAATTGAACTGTTTTTTTTCTGCTTTTAATGGAATGAGGTTAAAGATCTTTTGAGTTCAATTGTCTCCAATCTCCAAAAAATTGTTATTTATGATAAAGATGTGCATTCATTTTTCAAAGACAAAAATCGTAAAACAAAGTTGAGTTTCAAAAAAAAGTTTTCTAAATTGATTTTTAAAAAAGATGATGAAGATTTAGCGCGAAAAATGCCATTTTTTTAGACGTAGGGCTTCAAGAAGTACTTTCAATAGCCCGGCCCGCATGCGGTCCCGGCTATCTAAATTAATGTTAACTCATACCAACGCTCTTCTGGTCTGAAAAATTCAGAGAAACGGGAAATTCACCCAGTTGTTCACTTTCAAGCAAGCAGTTAAAATTATGGTTGCTTTTCTGCAAAAGGCAAGATTTACAGAAACATCCGTGACTATTGCTCGCCACCTGTTGGGCGCCAGACGACAGGGCGCTTGACCAGATGCACTTGCATACACGTAACACATAGTATATAAGCTGATACTTAGCTCGCTGCGCCCAACTAAAGCCTGGTAATCGGAAAAAACAAGGCTAAAAGACTAGGGCAGCCAGTCTACGATGAGTGTAGCGCGCAGCCAGAGCTTAGATGTCATCATGCAATGCTCTTTCTTGAATTTCAAGCGTCTCGTGATTACAATCCCGAAACTTTAAGTTATTTTCGGCTTAGATAGCCGGGCCCCAGTTTATACCCACCCCTAAAGTATTAGCGGTAAAGTCCGAAATGAAAAAAATGGTCAGGCGACTAAGACTCTAAAAAATTGAGATTAACACTTGTTTAGAGGTCCAGAATTCGAGCTAAAAAAGTGAAATATCGACCGTTACACCACAAAAAATGTATCAGAATTTACCTTGATCCAATGCACCGAAGAAGAGGTTGCAAAAATGAGCCAGCAAAAATCTGACTGTTTTCTTTGCCTGTCTTCATTGTTCGAATTTCTCATAAATTCGTTATTTATTGTTTTTCTTTCTTCAAAATTCATTGTTCATGATTTCCTTCGAAAAGAGTTGCTACATTCTTTCAATTAGGATGGAATTCCAAACAATTACAATTTAAAATGTTATTGACTAATTCTCGGGTATCTGATGGAAGCAGCTTGTAGCATCCATGTTAATGAACCTTTTGCATGTAACGGAGAAGCACAAGTCCGATGAATTTATAAAATGCGGCATCAATCGAATTAAATCAGAACAACGCAATGGAGTATTATTATAAGGGGCGAGAACTGAAGAAGTACCTTGAGAACATTTATCGGAACTACCTGAGACCAAAAATACATTTAAAATACAGACCACAAATAATTATTGAAACGACTTCAATGCAATATAATGGTCGAGCTGCGTGTTCCAGATGATACACTCTTTCCAGAAGATGACAAAGTTAACTTCTGTTATCCGCCGTTATCCGCCGAGTGAGCAAGTAGTTTTTCGGACTCAGAAGACAAACACCTATCCTTTTCAGCTGTATCCAGCTTCATGGGAGGTTTTGTGTTGAAATTCACAACTAAAATTAAACATGGAACGAAATTGAAACGAACATCAATTATGTTTTGGTTTTCCTTGACTTCTTGATTCTTGAAAAAACATTTCTTGATTTTAGTTTTTTTCTGCAAATCAAATCAAAAATGAATCTTGAAACTGAATTTTCTAAATGACAAAGAAGAAAGAAAGAAACAAATCAAATGTCACAAATGTCATCGCTGAAAAGATACATGCATTTTGGAACCGGCTCTAAATTATACCGGAATAAAGCATGTATGTAAACGGGGCAAGCGATGGCTTCTGTCACAGTTGTAACTTCAATTTAAGTTCTGTACCGGGTCATTTATTTTCACGTTTCTTTCCATGTTGTTTGTACGAAAAAATATTGTTAAATTCTCTTGAACAGGTAACAGGTACCAGTAATAATTAAAACACTTCTTGATTTTATCCATTACCGATGATCAAAAATAAATCTTGAAACTGAATTCTTTATTTTTAAAAATTACAAAGAGAAAAGATCCTGGAGAATCACTGGCGTCTTCATAATTCACTGCCCTGCTGAGCTATCTTAAGGAATTTTGTTCTAATCTTTTTCCACAGCACGCTTCAGAACTCCGATGGTGCAGCTGACCCCGCAAGCTCTCTCTTCCGATGCTCTCAAGAAGATTTGACCCAAACCATTAACTCAGTTAATGCGTGTCGTCGTATCAGCGTGCCAAAAAAGAGACCTTTCAGAGTGACGCAGGTTTGCATCTTCCAATACGCTCGCATCAACGAGCAAAAAGTGTTTAAAAATCTGCGATAATTTTCCATATTTGTTAACAATGCTGAGTACTTTTAAACGGATTCTATGAGCTGAGTGGACGGATTCTAGTAATTGGAAGAGGAGTGACAGCGAAGACACTTCAAAAATTAAACAAATCATTGAATTACAAGTAGCCGGACGTCACCAATATGCCCGAATAATGCGAAAAGTCTTTTTCCAGCAGCTCTGAGCGATTAAAATCATTGACCATCTAAAAATAAGGTTGCTATTGATATGATGAACTGCGATCACAAAATAAATAAAAATGGCGCGGATGGAACAAATGATGTACAAAAATGTTAGCGTTTTTTTAGATTTCGAAGATAAAAGTGCGTTTTTGATTAAAATCTACAAAGTTTGCGAGATTCTTTTGTATTGTTACCACGCGAACACCGGTCTTGCCAATAATAATTTAAAAAAGCTGAACGAATTGAATTATTTCTTTTTGAAAATAGATTTGTTCGCTTAAGTTTTTAATTATGTCGAATGTCGAATTTAAGTCGAATGGATTAGAAGAGCAAGATGAAGACAAAAATAGCTTTTGATTAAAATCTAAAGTCTGCGCACTTATTTTCTTTTCATTGAAAACGAACAGGTTCGGCCAGCACAATTAACTTAAAAAATTTAACGAATTGAATTATTTCTTTTTTTTTAATTAGATTTATTCGCTGATCTGAATTGTCCTGAAGACCGCAAAAATAATTTTATTCAATATGTCGTTGTTAAAAAATTAATCAATGAACGAAAAGCCAAAATACCAAACATTGGACGCACAGAATTGCGTTGCGTTGCTTTGGATTTGGATTTTGATTGCGTTGGAGCACAAAAAGATTAATTTAATTTCATTTAAAAATGTGAATATTCAAAAAACGAAACAGACGCGTTTTGATCAGATTTTACTCGTCCGGTTTATTTAATCCCGGCCTTCAGCCTTTAGTGGGCAGCAGTGAAGCAAAAAAACAATTTTTTTGTCGTTCCCTCTTCTGTGTGTTTCACATTCAAAGGTTTCACATATCTCCATCCTGGTGAATGGGTTTCAACAATTCTGTATTTAAATCTGGAATTCCAGGTCGGGTCTGAAAGGTCGCCAGAGCGTTAATCAAAAAGGAAAAAAGAGTTTTTCTAACAGAATGAACAGCTGAGAATGTGATGTCGTCAACAAAAATACTTCTTCACTGTCAACCCTCCACATTCAACTTCTGCTGTGGAGTTTATCAGATGTTCATATCCGGGAAATTTTGGATTGCTCGTTTCGTGTGTTCGCGAGCAAAAATGAACTTCAATCTAAAAGTCCAGCTCCGTACAAATCAAAAATGAACTAATGAATTTGTCTAACGAAATGAGCGCACTCACCATTTGCTGCTCCTTTTGGTGTTTTTTCTTAAGGTGAATTACAAAAAGTTTTTTGGATTCTGCTATTTCTATATTAACAAGCTATGCCAGTTGACGCGATTTTACGGACTCAAAAAAGAAATTATTTGTTCAAATTTGAGGCTTAAAAGCTACTATAAGCAAACAGATTCGATTGTATTTTATTGATTCGATCTAAAAAAGAAAATCATTAAAATCTGATTAGGTAAATAAAACGATCAAAGCAAATCAACATTGAATGAATGATGTTAACTCTGTCAATACGAACTGAGCGCAAGTGCGGAATTGTTTCAAAATAGCCACTTTGGCTGAAAAAATTCTGCGTCGTTTCACAAAAAAATTGAATTTATCTTACAAATGAAAGCCTCTTAAGGTTTAAAACGTAAACTCATCGTCTCTTCTGAATGAACCGCACAATGAATTCCTTTTAATTTAGTAGTCACAGAACTAGCCACAAATCGAGAATTTTTTAGGAGTTTCAAAAGAAATTGCAAATAGCAAAAATTGCGGAGAAAACATTTGTTTTCAGTCGAGATAATTAATATTCTTCTAGTTTTTTATTTTGCTAAAGATATTCCTGTGTTTTAATTTTAAATGAATTTTGAATTGCGCTATTGGCGGTAATTTGTGTCGAAAATTGCAAAATTGATGTTCAAATGTGAGTTTATTTTCAAATTAATCATAAAAATTAATGATTATTTATTAAAAATTCAAAAAGCTAAATAATTTATTAAATGGTTTCTCATTTATTAAATTGCTCATAAAGCAATATTCTCCAAAAAATTAAAATTTAATGATCTGAACGAAATGATTTATTTGTGACAATTTCCAGAAGAATGGCCCTGCGTCTCCCAAAAAACTTTAAAACGAAATTTACGAACAAAACATCGATAGAAGTATCAGAAAAATATAAAGAAACCTTTCTGACGGCGACATAAAACGGCCAGAGTTGACAAAAAGTTCCCAAAAGGTAACAGGTTAAACTGCAAATGAATTTGTTCAAACAAAAGTCTGAAAATATTTCAAATATTTTTTCAAATCAAATCATACAAATAAAAAAAATCAAATATTTTTTAGATTAATTTATTTAAAAAATGCACATTTAAAATGCAAAATAACATATTTATTTTAAATTTTAGGAAAAAGTAAATTTCTCATTTATTATATCATTTCTCACAGCTCACAAAGTGTATTGTGTTTAATGGGTGGGTACAAAAATTTATTTTCAATGAAAACTAATTGAATGTTTGAATGAACACTGGAATAATTCAATTAAATTAAATTGACTTGAAGCAATTCCTCAAACAACAAAAAGACTAAAATTTGTAAGCGGAAAAAATTGAAACAACACACCATCTATGGTTGCTATTCAATCCAAAAACGAGTAGAAACAGAGTTTAGCGATTGCTGTCGAGTGTCGAGTTTGCAGCAAAAAATGTAAGAAATCTACGATTAATTTCAAAAAATAAAAAGAAACATTTTGAGTTTTAGTTTCAACTATTTGATTCAAAGCCAACGGCTTGCAAGAACAGTCTCTCCGCAATAGTGTTTTAGAAATAAAGCATGGAACATTAAAATACTGATTTCGAGAATAGTGTTGTAAAATGTGAATTTCTGACTATTCCCAAACAAAAAAATGATCTCTAATATTTCTCGAATTCTGATAGATTAAGGAACCAATAATGGAAAAATCAATTATTACTAATTACTAAAACAATCAATTTAATGCAGGCAATATGCGGGAGGACTCCAAGGACTCCAAAAATTTGCTTATTTTGATAGAGTTTCTATTTGCTCGTTTTGCGTTCTACGCGCTATGCGTGTTTAATTCATGCAATATTACTGGCTCCAAAAAAAATGAATTATTTGGAAAGCGCTATTATGCAATAACTAAAAATTGTCACATTTTTCATCAATTTGCGCTATTTGCTCTAGCTTTAATATGAGTTTATGAGCCAGAAAAACTTCTTTCGTTTTGTTTTGGTTTTGTCGTGAAAAATTGAATTCAAGACGTATACTACAAAAGACCATAAGCATTTTAGATTCCTCGAAAATCTGCTATTTTATTGCTTGTTCGAATTGCTACATGCAGAAAAAACGGCCTAAATTCAACCGACAGAATTTATAGAATGATTTGATTTGCTAAGCTATATTGCAATTAAACGTTTAATTTAAATGCAATTTCACGAAACGTAATGCGCTAAATGGCTGGGATCAAAATTTATTTTAGTGAAAACTAATTAAATGTTCAATAACTGAAATGTATCAATGTATTAATTAAGACTAGGTACCTGTTACCCGTTTGCGGTAACAGTTGTTAGACGATTTCCAAGTTGGGGTAGCAACAGGTTTTGAAAGTTCGGATGTTAGGTCGGAACTCGTCACGCGTGAAGAGTTTGCGTCGAACCCGTGGACTTGAAAGTTTCACTGTCCACTGGTACTCCTGGCTTGGAAAATTTGGACGTTCGTTCCGAACTCGTCACGCGTGATGAGTTTTGACCGAACATGAGATGTTTAAAAAACATTTGCCTTTAAGTAAGGTCTCACTACGCTTTTCTTTGTTACGGTATACCGTATCTTGTGTTTGGTGTAGTCGACTAAATTTTAGCACACCGACCGGCTTTGAAACTTCGGACATTCGGTTCAATCACGCGTGAAGAGTTTTCTGTTGACCCGTGGACTTCAAAGTCTCATGTGTTTAGATGAGCCAAACCAGCGAAGAAAGTTCCTCTCATCAAAGAAGATCTCTGGTTCAGTACACAAAAATTAAACTAAATTTAAATTGATTAGTGAAAATTTATTTTTTTAATTTTAATTTAAAAAATTAAAATTAAAAGCAAAAACTAAAAATTTAATAAAAAAAATATTTAAAAAACGTTAATTTTCAGTTACTAGTACAAATTAGAATGGTTGCTGAAAATTTATCTCATGGTTAGAAAGGCAAAATCTTAAATAATTTGTAACACTGATTGTGTGTAAATAAATTAAATAAAATTAAAATTGTTCATTGAATCAAGTAAAAAAAGTTTTAAAACATTCTCATTTATTAAATCATTTATTTTCAATGAAAATGCGGGGAACAAAAATTATTCTGTGATTTGTAAGCAAATGAGGATATAAGTGGAGCTGCCAACTTGCGAAGCTGTCTATGTTCTGTAAAAATTACCGACAAAAATCCAACAAAACTTATCCTCTTTGATTGTTCACATTGAGCTTTATTTTATTTTTCGTGCGTGTAATAGGCGCGTTGCGTATGTTGGCATAGTAGAAATTTTTTTAAAGTTTGCTACATTGTTTAAACCTTGAAAAACAAATTCATAAAATTTCTGAATAAATCCTTCGCTGCCAAAAATTGTACTCTTGGTACTTGTTATTCGGGGACGGAGAGATGGTACAAGGTGCAAAAAAAAACAAAATTTTCTGAAATTTAAATTTATAAGACTCGACTACTCGATGGCAAAATCTTATCACGAGTTGAAGCTCCTTCTGCAAAAAAAAAAATACCTTTAAATAAGATCTTTGAGTGAGCCGGATAACGGCTTCATTAGTCTAGTTGATGAAACCATAAATTAGAAAAAAAACGAGACAATAATTGCAAATTGTGTAATTAGTTTGAAATGTTCTACTTTACTTTAACGTACATTGAAGTGCATTTCGCTATATTTTACGTCAAATACCAAGTGGTTGACTATTTTATTCGGGGATTGTTTCCTGGTTACTTGTTCCTACCGACAAAAATTGCAAATGCTAAAGCCTGAGTTACTGAGCTAGCAGCTGCTAATGTTTGTACTATTGTTACAATCGAAACCAATTGTGAGATTCTCAAATTCACGATTTTAAAAATGATTTTTTTTAATTCTACAATTTCCAAAAGGTCTTCTTTCAATTATCAACTGCTATCCGTTGTTTGAACTTTTGAAGTCAAAATCACTTGAAAAAAATTTGAACAGTTCTTGCATGGCTTCTTGCATGGCCGTTCTTACAAAAATTAAAAAAAATTAAAAAAAGAAAAATATTGAAAAAAAAATTGAAAATGAAAAGAAAAACGAAAGATCACAAAAATTGTTTAAAAAAAATTTATTGTACGTTTTTTTTAAGTTTCAGCTATCCTAACGATCTGTGCTCAATTGCAAGCTTAATAAATAAACCAAATTGTGTTCTTAATTAATGATAATTTAAATTTAAAATTTAAAAAATGCAATTTATATATTTTAAAAAATTTGTTGTTTAATATTGTGCAAATAATTTGTAAAAATGACAGACATCCCCTCCAAAAATTTCCTTATTTCAGATTTTATTTCAATTATTAAAGAAACAAAACAGTTGCATTTCGATCTATTCTTCCCAATTCTCTCCCCGTTTAATCCCAAACAAAGTGGAGAGAGCAAAGTAACCAGGGAAACTGAATAAGCATTCGAAAATGGCATTTTTTTTAAAGTAATACAAGTATTTGTTCAAAACAAAAAAACCAAATATACACAGATTATCTAAAATCAGAATACAACCTTTCATAATCGATTTCAATAACCGGCGCTATGTTGTAAAGGTACTTTGACCTTTTACTTTGACTGTTTAACACAATCGTCAAATTGAGCTTTTGGAGTATCATGTGAGAGCGATCGAAAAAATGGCAAAAAATGTATAAAATTCAATTAACTACGATATTTTTATGGAAAACACAATTTTGATGAGTAATTCGTGTGAGCGTGTGGCATTCCATAGCGCTGTTGCTCTGATAAGCGATTATTCGAATTGCAAAAAAATCAATCAGGGAAAGTTTAATACCGATTTAAAGTTTAATTTAATAAATGTCGGTTTTGAAAAGGTTGCAGCGACAAAAATAATTGATTTTTCCAAGTACGTGTAGCTAAAATGAAGTATCCAATCATCAACAAAAGGCCGGAGCCGCTGCTTCTCAGCGCTAGAGGTTCTAATGAGCAGAACCAAAAAAAGTTTTGTAAATCTGTTAATAAAGTTCTCATTCGGTTTTGAAAAGGTTTGATTGCCGAACAGCCGAACAAAAATAATTGATTTTTCCAAGTAAGAGAATGTAAATAGATTGTTAGACTTTTTGTTACAGATTGAGTAATGGCAACAACGAGTTGAAACAATTGAAATGGTTGGGCCACAAATCGTCCGACTCAGAAACACTAAGTGTGGCCACACCTTTAAATTTTAGATAAAAAGTACAAATTGCAAATGCAATGCGTTGAAATGCAAATTCTTAGAAAAATTTCTTTTCGATTTGCTTGTATCCAAAAATGTGGAAAAGTCTTTTGATCCGTGATCCATGTGATCTCGTTATGCCGTAGGCACGACTCCGACCCCACGACAATAGCTAAGATTAACGTTTTACGGTGATTGGCGCTTCCACAATCCCTAAATGTAAATGTAAAAAGTAACGAAAAGCGCAGAGCCGCTCTTAATAGTGCATATGAACAAGTTGCCGGCGATGATCCCGCCATCTGAAAAATGTATTTGAGCAGTAAATACTCAACACGCCTGAGCTGATTTTGGCGCTTCTTTTCAGATTCGAAAAGGAATAGGCAAAAATTTTGTGTTTGGTTTTGAGCGTAGCCGGGGTGTAGCTAGTAAAGCGCAGCGATGTCCCTGACATCATGAGTAGCTCACAAAAATAAAGCTGAAAGGTTTGATCGAAGCGACGATTAAATCTCTTTTATTGTAGGATTGTTGAAAAATAGAAACTTGGAAATCCTGCAAACATTTGGATTATCCGCATAGATAGTAGATAGAGCTAACAACGATCTCCAAAAATCCATTTTGAAATATTGACATTGTTTTTGTTATTAATATTGGAAATTTAACAATTGCAAAAGTCCTTTCTCAAAAAAGATTATTATTTAAAAAACATATAAATTGGTTTGTAAGCAAATGAGTTCATTTATAAATATAATTTAGATTAAAATTAATTAAAATTTATGTACAAAAATGTTTAAATATAAAATAAAATTTCGGAATGCGAACGGAATTTTCGGAATTTAAAACAACAAAATCGCTGTAATAGAACGTTGCGCTGTTCGACAAAAAATGCAACTGAACCTACGAATGAATGGAATCACTTCATTCCATCACATTGTGGATTTAAAGATATTTAATGATAAAGGTATTTTCCACGGTTTCCCACAATTTCAAGATTTCGAAGAAGATACGAGTGCCTGGTCAAACCAATAGGGTCGACCTTCGAAAAAAACTCAAAGCAGGCTTTCTGCATTCAGCCTATTTTTTTAATAGCAAAATAAGCAATGGAACAAAGATTAATCCATTACTTGAAAAAGATGAGCTAGAGTGGAACTTATCTCATTTGGAAACATTTGGATTTTCCGCATAGATAGTGCGCTAAAAGCGAACTCCAAAAATGCTTTTTGAAATATTGTAATTATTTTTGTTATTGGAATTGTTATTGGAATATTGTAAATTTAACAATTGCCTTCCTCAAAAGTCCTTCCTCAAAAAAGATTATTAATTTAAAAAAATAAATTATAAATTCAATTGTCAATATAATTTAGATTAAAATTAATTGAAATGAATGAAAACATAAAAGACATAGAAGACACGGAGGTCACAAGAATGTCCCCAAAAATGCATTTTGAAATTTTGAAATTGTTTTTGTTATTAATATTGGAAATTTAACACAAAAGATCTTCCTCAAAAAAGATTATTAATTTAAAAAAGGTCGACTTTCGAAAAGAAACTCAAAGTTATATGGAGTTTAAATAAAATTCTAGACTAGAACAGAATGAATTGTAAAATTTAATAATGAAACTCTTAGGCTTTCTGCATTCAGCCTAATTTTTTTAATAGAGTAAAATGGCACTAGCAATGGAACAAAGATTATTATCCATTAATTGAACAAAAAATGAGCTAGAGCGGAACATGTGTCAAAAAATTAGAATCTACAAATCAACAGCGAGCTGATAAGTCTCGAAAGTTAGGTTATTTTTTAATCTAGCAATTTCTATAAATCATTCACGGATTTCCCGCATATGTCCGGTTACTTTAATTCAGTTGATTCTGTGGATTACCGATCCTACCACGGTGAACCTGCCGCCATCGTCTTCGCACAGTGCCACACGTCAGTGAAAAGCAAACACTTGGTTGACCTCGGGCCTATAAACTATTGTTTATGTATCAGTTGTTGAGAGACTGTCGTCATGTTTTTGTGCTGTTTATCGTGGTGCGCGAAAGCAAAACTCTAGTCCTTCAGATCTCAACAAAAAATTACTCTCAACGGCCGTGTGTTCTAAAATGGCAGCGCAGCAATGTTTCGACCAAAAATGGGATATTCAAATTTCTTAAATGGAACTCGGGTTGAAGGTCAAAAGTGTTTTGGCATCTAATCACCTTTTACGAGTGGCGGACAGTTAGAAAACGATCCAAAAATTAAATTTCAACGATTTAAATGATGAACTGTGAAGCCAGAGTTTCGCTGATTGAGAGCGCGAGAATGAAAACAGTAAAGACATTTTTACAGTGACCGATGAATGAAAATAATTCTTGAGTTGTTGAACTCATTGGTATAGAAAGCGTCTAGCTACAGAAAGTGTAGAAATTTGAAAAAAGCATATTTTGTTCAATTTGTTCAACGTCTTCACAAAAATAATCAAATAAGCTAATCAAAAATAAACCGGAAATTCGTGGTTTTTATAACCGAAATCTAAGGATTTCGCTGTGTTAGTGAAATTGAATGTGGTAAATACAATGTAAGCATTTTGGTAAGGTGTACAAATCAGCAAAAATGTTCAAACAACTAAGTTTATAAAAAAATCTAAAATCAAGACAAAATAATTAAAATTTGCGGATACTCATTTTATTTTTATGCGGATATTATGGATACTCATTTAATTCGCATACAAGAATTGCAAATTTTTTTAAAACTGGAAAAACAAATGCGCAAACTCCAAAAATTTCGTTATTATAACATAGAAGACACGGAGGTCAGGCTCCGCTACAAGATGCCCGAAAAATTCCTTAAATAATATTCTTAAATAAAAATAAACCAAATTAGTTTAATTTCTTTCTATTTTAATGTGTTGCAAACAATCTCAAAGACGGATAATTTCAATCACAATGTAATCCTAGTTTGCAACGATGATGTCACTTTAAAAAATGTTTTATTCTCTTCGATGAGCGCGGCTACAACTGTAACACGAACTTTACCCTCTGGTTCAAGATCTGCTCCTCAAAAATTATGTTTCTGATGATTAAAATTTAAATTCAGATGCAATCATGTTCAAAAATTGAAACTTTTTTTATTTTCGCGCTTCCCCCTTTCTGCGGTTCATTTCTGCAATTTACTCATTTTTTTAATCCGTTTTTATCCGTAATGCGCACAAAACGTTTGCATGTGCAATTCTAGTCTAATTTTAAAAAATTGAGGAGCAAAAATAAGTCTAAATTGATTTTCAAATAAGATAATGAAGATTTAGTGCTCAAAGTGCCAATTTGTTTTAGATGTACGGCTTCGACAAGTACTTCAAAATTTTAAAAACAATAAATTTCTATAAATTTGTTACCAGAAATTGCAAGCTTGATTGTGTGTCCTACAAATTCTACAAAAATTAATCCAACATTCCATTTGCAAAAAAACTTGAAGTTGCAAGCCCTGAGAGGTTTGATGAGCGCAGTTAGGCTACAGCTAACACGAACTGGACCCTCTGGATCTGCTCTTCTCATGCTCTTCAAAAATTATGCTTCTAATAATTTAAATTGTCATCATTCTGATTTAGCAGCTAGATTTTAAATTGTTCTTATTTAAAATTCTGGAAGATCGAAGAAATGTTCAAAAATTGGAACTTTTTTTATTTTCGCGGTTCCCCCTTTCTGCGGTTCATTTTTGCAATTTAGTCATTTTTCAACGACGTATTCGCAAAGACTTTCAACAAAAATAATGCATTCAAGCTGAAAGTCAAGGTCATAAGAATATTTAAAAAATAGCGTTCTCGATAAATAGCATTGTAGCGTTCTCGAAAAAAATTATTTTATTTTTTTTAGCAATATTCCGATATATCGACCTAGTCGACAACAATGACTAGAATGAAAAGTTCTGTAATTTAATTCTGCAAAAATTAATCCAACAATCCATTTGCAAAATATTATTGGAAGTTGCAAGCCCTGAGAGGTCTGAACTGCACTAGCCTTGCACTAACAAACTTGAATCAATTCATTATAATTGAACGTTCTTTGCCAAAACGGAATGCCAAAAATGTTGAACGGAGCTGATGATGTTAGAGGAAGTAGGCGCATTCAAAAAATTACATCTTCTATTTTAAACGTGGCTATCGACGATTGTACGCAGAGCCAGTGCAGCTTTCTTTAATTAGCGATTTATCTGAAATTGGATGCTTTGTGCATAGCTGAAAATAATATTAATGAAAGTAATATTAATTCTACTTTTTGTCTCTGCTCGTAAAACATTTGATTTGAAGATTAAAAAAGCCAAAGATATTATAGCGTTCTCGAGAACATTCTAACGCAATTTGCTCTCTCGAAAACGGTTATTTGAATTCACAATCCGAATTTCGTTTTGGTACTAAATGAAGGGCAAGGAAAATTATTGCGGGCAAAAATTATATTTTTTTAGCAATATTCCAATATATCGAATATCGACATGGTCGAAAACAATGCCTAGAACTAAAAAATATTACAAAAAAATTAATCGTGCAAAAATTAATTTAACAATCTATTTGCAAAATATTGTTGGAAGTTGAAAGCCCTGAGAGGTCTGAAGTTCAAAAGAGCAAAAATGTCTTTCATATTGTAGCGTTCTCGCGAAAAATCCTACGCTCCTTCACGATGACAAAAATGAGAAAACAGGAAGATCAAATTTAATTTAAAACAATTGTAATGTGTACCGTTAAGTTCCAAAAATAGAACTGAAAATTTAAAAAAAAACCGGATAGCGATGGTGCTCTCCTACCAAAGGTGGAAAAGGAGCAGACGGTGGGACTTGTTGAAGGGCCAAAACAGAACCAAAAATTGAATTAAAAATGATAATTGATGTCTAATTTAAGTGATAATTGAAAGTACACAGCACACGTCCACCATAATTCATTGAATTGGGTGAAATGACACGTTTTTGGCAATTGCACTATGTGAGCAGTGAATTAAATAAAAAAAATAATTTTCTTTGTAAATTACGGTTGTGCAATCAAAACAAATCACCAAAAATGAGTTATTGCACAACATCATCTGAGAAACGTGTAGAAAATGAGTTCGGCGACTCAGCAATAAAATTAAGAATGAAAATGTCATAAATAATTAATATGACATTAAAAAGCTGATTTGGCTCGAGAATCTCATTCCCAAAAAATCTTTTTATCGTTTTTTGAGATCCTTCTTTATTTGTATTTTGTTTTTAGATCCGCCGAGAAAATACGGACATCGGCATGATAAACAGCAAAAACAATGACGGTTTTCATTGAAACAGTCAAATGTTGCGGGGAAATATGTTTTCATTTGAAGCATCAAATGCAGGCAATATACGGCAGAACAACTCTAAGGACGCCAAAAATTTGCTTATTTTGAAGGAGTTTCTATTTGCTCGTTTTGCACTCTTTGCGCTATGCGTGATTAATTCAGGCAAGACATATTCCGCGTTCGATGCGTTCCAAAATATGAATATACAAAAGCCGATCATGCACGAATCAAAAATTAAGCTGTTTTCACTCATTTGCGGTTTTCGCTTTAGCTGTAATATTGAGTTTATGAGCCAAGAAACAATAGTTTAAGTGATAATTGAAATTAAACAGTTCACGTCCACCATAATTCATTGAGTTGGGTGAACTAGCACGTTTTTGGCAATCGCACTGTTTGACCAGTGAATTAAATGAAAAAATTGTTTTTCTTTGTAAATTACGGTGGTGCAATCAAAACAAATTACCAAAAATGATTTATTGCACAACATCTTTCGTGGCGCATCTGAAAAACGTGTAGAAAATGAGTTCGGCGAATAAAATTAATAATGAAAATGTTATAAATAATTAATATGACATTAAAAAGCTGATTTGGCTTGTGAATCTCATTCCCAAAAAATCTTTTTATCGTTTTTTGAGATCTTTTTTTTATTTTTATTTTTATTTTACTTTTATTTTGTTTTTAGATCCGCCGAGAAAATACGGACGTCGCCATGATAACAAAACAAATGTCGGAAATTACCTAGGATTTAAAAAAATTTTATACGATGGACGCAACCTGATTAAGTGGAATTTTGTCTTGGAATTAAATGAAACAGTAGAATCAGTGGAATCAATCAAAAACAGTGGAATCTTTTCTCAGAGCTTCACAATGTCTCAGATCTGTTTAGAGTGACAAGGAGGGAGTCTGAAAAAATAATCTAATTTCTCGTTCATTCAATTTAACAAACTTTTAATTAAAGTTGAATAGACAAGAATTGCCATTTTGATTAAAATCTATAAAGTCTGCGCACCTCTTTTGTTTTCATTGATAACGAACAAGTTCGGCGAGCACAATTAATTTTAAAAAGGTAACGAATTGAATTATTTCAATTTAAAATTAGATTTAATCGCTGATCTGAAATGTCCTGACTATCGCAAAAATAATTTAACAAAGCCATAGCTTTAAAATTCTTCAAAAATTAACCAATGAACGAATAGCCGAAAACCCGAAAAAAAAACATTGGAACGGTCAGCACAATTATATATGTTATGTGGAACTTTTTTAGATTACCGTAGCAACAAGCTTTGATGTGTTTTGATGTGAAAAGCAGCGAAGCAAAAAATATGAAAAGAATTTTTAATTGTTCGTTTCCTTTCTCGTTCCCTGTTCTGTTCATTCACATTAAAATATCGCCTTACTGGCGAATGGATTTCAACAATTCTGTATTTAAATCTGGAATTCCAGGTCGGGGTCTGGAAGGTCATATCGGTTCGCCAGAATTTCTAATTGCTCGTTTTGTAAAGCTGCAAAAAAATGTGTTACAAATTACTATTAGGTTTTCCCAACAACGGGCAAGAAAAATCTTTTAAATGTTCAAGTCAGAATTTAAGTGGGAATTTGATTGAGTTTTTATTTCTAACAAAGGTTTCAGAGTCAACCAAAAAACAAAATTTTTTTAATGAAGATGGATTGATAATGTTGTGCATTCCAGTCGCCGCATTCATCAAACGTTTTCCAGTCTTCCCAGCTTTCCTGGATTTACAATTGGATGAAAATCAAGGTTGTTGCTTCCACAAGGCTTCCTTCATCCTTCCTTCCCAATGACACAGGCGAGTCGAACTTCACCGATCAAAAATAAAACTAAACTTTAAGAACAAATGTATGAATATGATTCCGGTTGCCAGATAGCTGCCTTCATTGACTGCCTTTATAGCAAAAGGCAGTCAATCAAAATAAATGTTTAAAATAAATGTAAACTTAAAAAACATTTAATTAAAACTAGGTTTGTAAAGTTTGAAAAAGATTAAATTTTAATTTAAAAAATTAAAATTTTAATTTTGAAAAATATTAAAATTAATAAAAATCTATAATTTTTGTGTAGTTGTAAATTAAAAGGTCAGCTGGTCACAGTAGATCAAGTCAAGTCAAAAAGTAAAAATAATAAAAAATCTTAATAAATGACGTCTCTGCGATCAAAACGGTTAAAACGTTAAAACAGTTAAAATCAAAAGGTTAAAACTTGAAAGGGATGGGAAAGGGAAGGGACAGAGAAAGAAATGACAAAAAAAAATTGCAGTGAAGCATTTACAATATTGTAATTTTTGTTTAATTTGACCTCTAGAATCTGACAAATTGAAGCAATTGAGTGCAAAAAGTTTTAATAAAAACTAATTCTGGTTCGTTCTTCTAATTACCAAAAATTACTAAAAAAATTATTGTTTGGTTTAAAGCAAATGCGGTTTGAAGAAGAAGAGTCAAAGCAGCTACATGAAGAACTGCCGTGGCTCAGTGGGTTTGGCAGATTCAAAAATAAAACTGAAATATATCATAGTTTCATTGCGAAGTGAGTAGGTGAATTTTCAAAAAAAAAATTACAACAGCGCTTTTTGCCGTTAATAATTTAAATTATGATTACGTTGTAATTTAAAAAACTAGTTTGTTATTTACCTCAATGCGAAGAAAAGATACAAACGGAAGCAAATTACAGAATACGAGCATTGCCGATAGATCTGCTTGTGCAACTTTCTTATGCAAAATTGCGCTTTTTGATTATCTTGGCTAGTTTGAATAAAGTAAATTTTCTGTGGATTAAAATTTAAAATAAAGCTTTAGTTACTTGTGCATTCATAGCAAAGAGCAAGAAGAAAGCACATTCAAAAATAAACGCATAAATTGATCTCAAATGGTTTCAGAAATCTGTTCTACATCATTTTCTGCAAGTCAAAAAGTAAAAATAATAAAAAATCTTAGTAAGTACGGCTCTGTGATCAAAAAATACAATTAAAACAAGGAAAGGCTGAAAAGAGAATAAGAAAGGACAAAGAAAAGGGGCAATTGGATAGGGCGTAACCAAAAAAAAAATTATTGTAATTGTTGTGTATTGTGTGTACCTCTAGTGTGTAATTTGGACCTCTAGAATCTGCAAAACCGATGCAAAACCAAAACCGATTTAATCAAAGTTTATTAGCCTATTAGCCTAGCTGATTGCCGAGAGCCAGATCCAAAAAAAAAATCTGATTTGTTCTTCTTTTTGTATTTGGAGTGTGAAGCGCCCAGCAAAAATTATTGTTTGGTTTAAAGCAAATGCGGTTTGAAGAAGAAGAGTGAAAGCAGATACATGAAGAACTGCCGTGGGTGAGTGGGAAAATTCAACAATAAAACTGAAATGTATCCTAGTTTCAGTGCAAAACGAAAAAAAATTACATGAGCGCTTTCTGTATTTAATAATTTTAATTATGTAAATTATTTAAATTAAACGTTGTAATTTAAAAAACTAATTTATCGTTATTTATCGCAATGACAAAAAAGAAAAAATACAAACGGAAGCAATTTGCTGAATCCGAGCATTACCGATAGATCTGCTTGTGCAACTTTCTTTCGCAGAGTCAAATTGCGCTCATGTGATTTATCTTTATGATTATCTTGGCTAGTTTAAATATAAAAAAAATGAAATGAAACTATTTTTGTGATTAGTTTTAAAGATCGAAGTCCTGTCGACGATGTTAGACGAGCGAAATTCTCAGTCATTAAATAAATCATTTAAAACAATGTGCTTCAATTTTTGAAAATAGAGCATTAAGATTTCGTTAAGTGGCAATAAATTAATTTTTCTGTAGATTAAAATTTAAAATAAAACTTTCTTCAAAAATCTCAAAATCTAAATCTATCTCAAATGGTTTCAGAAATCTGTTCTACATCATTTTCTGCAAGGCAATGAGAGGATAAAGGATTCGACACGTTCTTGTTTAAAGCATTTAAATTATTATGCTTGATTTGTTGAGAAAAAAAATCCTCAATACAACTTTGTTTGATTTGTTACTAACAACACAAAACATCTTTTACATCGTTTCGATTTTATGATAAACCGTTTGAACAAGCTTCTAGCATGCAAACATTGCCAGTAAATTATCTCATCATGCCACAAAATTGCATGCCAAAGTAATAAAAGTGCTTCTTTAAAACAGTTCAATTGTTATGCTCGAAATTTATTAATTTAAAAAAAGACGAAAACACAAACCCCAAAACACCTTCTACATTGACCACGAAGAGTACCTAAAAAGTACCCAGTTATCAATATCAAGAGCAGAGCATCAAGAGCAGAGCCTCAAATAAAATTAACCATCTACTTTGACTGTTTAACGAAATCGTTTACTTGAGCTTTTAGCACATCATGCGAGAACGATCGAAAAAATGGGAAAATATCTGTAAAATTTAAGTAATCACAATATTTTTATGGAACACGATTTTGATGTGTGATTTGTGTGAGCCATTGAAAATTTCATACCGATGTAAAGGTCTGTTTTGGACATGGGATGAACACTCAAAAATATGTTTTTAAAATGTTTTTTTAAATAAATTTTAATAATCTAAAAAGGAGTACCCAATCATCAATATCAAGAACATAGCCACAATTCCTCGGTGTCAATGTGCCGAACCAAAAACATTTTTTGTATAACCTTTGAAAGAAAACTCTCTTCCAAATAAAATACACAAAAATCAATCGTATACGTTTAAGGATTAAGGAAAAATTACTAGAAAATACAATGGCTATGTTTTGGAACGGACAAAAATTTCATTTTTTTAGTCATCTTCGTGTTTGCAAAATTTTGTTTTAGATTTAATTCCGCTATCTGAAAAAAAAACATATTTATGCCAGAGGGTATTGAACACGACTCAGCTGATTTTTTAAGCTTCAGAAAGAACAAAAAAGGTCGTAAGCGATCGTTGTTCCTGACATCATAAGAATGGAACCTGTGTTTCCGAAGAAAATGGTTCCAAAAATTTAAATGCAAAGTAAACTAATTACAGTTGTTGCGGCTACTAAAATCGTAATTGACTGCTGAAAGTTTACCGAATTGTTTGAATATCGAATTATCGAATCTCGATTTTTTGAATCCATTGAATTACTTCACAATCCTTCAAATGTTTGGATTTTTACATCAATTCTGCGCTATTTGCGGTCCTTAACAGGATGCATTTTCAAATTTTGAAAGTACTTTTTTATTAATATGGAAATTTTTACAATTTCAAAAACGTAAACTATGATAACGTCGCCTACCAAAAAATAGAATATTTTGTTTAAAAAACAGAAACAAAAATGTAATTAAATTAAAATTATTAAAAATTAAAATTTATATATATATATTAAAAAAATTTATTTGAATATGAATTTGAATGTGAAAAATGCAACTGAGCTTACGCAGAAACGGTGCCACGTTATTCCATAAATAGGTTAAACTATATACAGAAACTACTCCGCTGCATTATAGAATTGTCGTATTTTGTTATTTAGTTGGTCGTTTCCCAGCTAAAAAAATGGGTTTTCTTAATTCAATTCTACAAATATTAACTAAAGTCTAAACTGATGTGCCAAAAAATTGAATATTTTCAGATGACACGTAACGCACGTTGATATATGAAGACCCAAGTTTTTCAAAGGCCGACTGCAGAAAGCCGAACAAAGAATTCTGAAAAACTGTGAAAACTAACATTTTCATCATTCTCAATTGCGCACTGTGATGCACTTGCCACACAATAGGCGCCGCCACACAATGAGCAAAAGTAAGACACATTCCTTTTTTGACAACTTTGCTTACACACAACATGGCAATCAAGAAAATGCGTTTGAAGAGCAATTCAAAAACCGTTTCCATCTCTAGCCAACAGGGTATGAAACATTCGCTGCTCTGACAGAAACAAAAAAAAATTTTAATTTTAATAAAAAATGTTTCGTGTTCACTAATTTTTATTATTTAATTTTTACCTCTCTAGTATGGTTTGGAATGTAGTATGGACCTTTCTTGACATTTCTATAAAAAAATTCTTCGATTTATTGACTGCTATCATGACCACTAAAAATTTAGTGGTCATGATAGCAGTCATGATAAAAAAACTAAAAAAAATGAGAAAATAACAGAAACATTTTTCCAATTTTGAAAGAGATGTTTTCAACAGCGACTTCCAAAAATTCATTGGTTTAAATTGTTTTCTGATAAGATTTACAAATCAAATTCTCGTTTAATTTAGTAATAAACAATTTTATTGTCTTAGCGAAATTAACTAAAAAAAATTGTTAAAACGAGAAAAGGAGTAATCACCAAACAATAAGAGTTATTGCAGTAAAATATTTAATGTTTTGTTATTTTTTGTGTACAAAAAATAACTGATATAAATTTGATAAAAATGATAAATTTAATTTATTCTAGTCTGTTGGAAAATTGATCAAAAATTCCAGAAATGGTATAATATCTGGTGGAAACGTGGCGCACAGATCAGTGCGTTTTTGTAGACGATAAATCGTTTGATTGATTGTTTTTCTAAGACGTGGCTTTTGTAAAAACGTTTTTTTGGATTTGCAAAAGGGCAAAACTCATGAAAAACCCATTTTTTTTTTTTGCTGTTTGAATGAACTAAACAAACTGAAAATTTGTGAAATTGTGGGTATCTTGTGGGTGTGGGTGGAAATTGTGGAGATGCATCACCCAAACACACAAATATTGTAAAGGTCAAACAAAGTTTTCTTTGCTTTTTTACATTTTTTGAAGTTCAAGCTCACCTCAAAGGAATACCAAAGATATGTCCAAAAATTTATTTCTCTTTTGTTAAATTATGAAATTAATGAAATTAGTTCAAATAATTGTTACAATTTAATTGTTTGTGTGTGTGTGGTATCACCGTGTGTGACTCAACGTGAGCAAAATTGCATTTGCAATGGTTTAAAAGAGGTTTTTAGAAGAGCATTTCAAAGATTAAAAATTGGTGCCGAAGCGATGAAGTTGCGAAAAAATGCGCAAAAAAGAAAAAATCTCCTGGGAAGCTATTCTGTAATTTCTGTATCAGGGAAAATTAAAAAATAAAGAGCTTTAGCTTGCACTGATCAGCAAAAAAAAAACTTTAAATCGTTGAAAAATGCTGCTCGTTTCACTAGAAGATAGTTTTTCCGTTTGAACTTTAAAAAATGAGAGGGAAATTTCTGTCCTAGATTTTGATCTTAGGATTCGCAAAAATAGTTATTTGAGTTTAAATAGTTACAATTATTATTTTTCAAACTGAAAAATGCTTCAATTGAACGCTTCGAATGCTTTTTAGGAGTGCTTACCAAAGGGTGCCTCTTTGTAGCTGAAAATAAAAGTTTTTTAAATATAAATTAATTTGGTAAATAAAAAAAAACCAAAACGGCATGTAGGAGTGTGTAGGGTGAACAAAAAAAATTTTAAAAACGCATTAATGCCGGCCAGGCAAAAGTAGAAGAGCAAAGAATAGGAATATTTCAAATATCAAATTATTTCATTTCATTTCAATTTAAACAAAAAAGTTTTAAAAAAAGAATGAAAACATATCAATCACTCTGTTACCACAAAAAAACTACAATTATCATTTAAAAATAGGTTTTTAAAAGCTCATTGTATTAACCTAGTTCAATATCCTACGTCGATTTTCGTTGATTTGATTTTGATTTTTTAAACAAATGCCGAGGACACAATTGCGCGGTTGAGCTCCGATTTCAAGAGAAAATTATCTTTGAAACAGAATCCTGGGGACAAAAATAAAACATAACTCTAAGAAAGCCTAAACCGAGTTCAATATTCGTCGATTTTCGTGGATTTGAAAATACAACTAGTCTCCCTTATTTGCATTATTAAAGCATTCTGTAGAATAGATGGCGGTAGACGTGGTTAAAAAAATGATCAACCTAACTGGAGTGACCGTAGTCGTGCGGATGCAATGCAATGGATCTTTTATCATAATGCAAAAATAATCATGTGGTTATGGTTATAATAAAGTCAAGTGTCCAGCGAGGGAAGCTTCTGTGATAGCCAAAAAAACCTCCGCTGCTTCAATTTGCATTTTTTAAAGTTGGCAAAGCAAAAACCAACTTATTTTTTAAATTAATTTTTAATTATATTCTCGCTTTCAGGCCGGCCAGAAATGTGTTTGGAAACGTTTCAGATATTCAAATTTCAAATTTTGTTCATTAATTGAGTTTGGGCAAAGTGAATTCTCGGCTCACATGCAATCCCTGTTTTAGACTCTTTATAATTTGGAATTTGTTGCATTTGAAAACAAACACTACCGTCTAATTTTGTTAAAGAACATCCGTTAAAAGAGGTGCACTTGTTGGTTGGAACACGACCGTTTATGACAAAAAAATCTACATTTCAACGTTTAAAACTATCATGTTTTGGTTCAAACGTCTTGTAACTCAAACTGCAAGAAAATTATGTCGTA
>MQUG01003350.1:0-22530 GCA_007213375.1 Steinernema feltiae
TTTCACTAGAAGATAGTTTTTCCGTTTTGAACTTTAAAAAATGAGAGGGAAATTTCGTGTCCTAGATTTTGATCTTAGGATTCGCAAAAATAGTTATTTGAGTTTAAATAGTTACAATTAATTATTTTCAAACTGAAAAATGCTTTCAATTGAACGCTTCGAATGCTTTTTAGGAGTGCTTACCAAAGGGTGCCCTCTTTGGTAGCTGAAAATAAAAGTTTTTTAAATATAAATTAATTTGGCTAAATAAAAAAAAACCAAAACGGCATGTAAGGAGTGTGTAGGGTGAACAAAAAAATTTTAAAAACGCACGAATTAAATTGCCGGCCAGGCAAAAGTAGAAGAGCAAAGAATAGGAAATATTTCAAATATCAAATTATTTCATTTCATTTCAATTTAAACAAAAAAGTTTTAAAAAAGAATGAAAACATATCAATCACTCTGTTTACCACAAAAAAACTACAATTATCATTTAAAAATAGGTTTTTAAAAGCTCATTGTATTTAACCTAGTTCAATATCCTACGTCGATTTTCGTTGATTTGATTTTGAATTTTTTAAACAAATGCCGAGGACACAATTGCGCGGTTGAGCTCCGATTTCAAGAGAAAATTATCTTTGAAACAGAATCCTGGGGACAAAAATAAAACATAACTCTAAGAAAGCCTAAACCGAGTTCAATATTCGTCGATTTTCGTGGATTTGAAAATACAACTAGTCTCCCTTATTTGCATTATTAAAGCATTCTGTAGAATAGATGGCGGTAGACGTGGTTAAAAAAATGATCAACCTAACTGGAGTGACCGTAGTCGTGCGGATGCAATGCAATGGATCTTTTATCATAATGCAAAAATAATCATGTGGTTATGGTTATAATAAAGTCAAGTGTCCAGCGAGGGAAGCTTCTGTGATAGCCAAAAAAACCTCCGCTGCTTCAATTTGCATTTTTTAAAGTTGGCAAAGCAAAAACCAACTTATTTTTTAAATTAATTTTTAATTATATTCTCGCTTTCAGGCCGGCCAGAAATGTGTTTGGAAACGTTTCAGATATTCAAATTTCAAATTTTGTTCATTAATTGAGTTTGGGCAAAGTGAATTCTCGGCTCACATGCAATCCCTGTTTTAGACTCTTTATAATTTGGAATTTGTTGCATTTGAAAACAAACACTACCGTCTAATTTTGTTAAAGAACATCCGTTAAAAGAGGTGCACTTGTTGGTTGGAACACGACCGTTTATGACAAAAAAATCTACATTTCAACGTTTAAAACTATCATGTTTTGGTTCAAACGTCTTGTAACTCAAACTGCAAGAAAATTATGTCGTAGTCTACATTTCATTGCGTTCTGCGAAAAGTTTAAATTAAAGCAAGTTTTGAATTCGCATGAAGATCCATACATCCCACTGCAAAAAAATTTACGTTTTACTGAATCTGATTCAATTGAATCACGAGCATCAGCTGCATTAAACGAATTTAAATAAATGGTCTGCGAATGGAAATTCCCAGCTGACCTAAATATGTTCATGTTATTGCTCTTTAACCTCAAAAATCAAGTTCGTCATGCAGTAATTGCACGTAGTAAGATGGATCGTTGACGTAGCAATCAAAAATTTTCAAATTTCAAAATTTTCGTTTAATAAAATGTGGACAACGGTAATTAGTTCGCAATCGCAAAAATGTTTCTTATTCAAGTAGTGTTTAAACAATTAAAATTTACATTAGTGGGCACATCGAATGAGCTCAAAAAACTAAAAAATTCAAGATTCAGTTTGTTCAACTGGGATTGATACTATTAATCAACAAAAATTAATTGTAATAAATTTAATGAGTGAGCGTGCAGATCAGTCCCAAAATTAATTTACTTTTAATGGAAATATCTTTGTTTAATTTTTTGAAGAAATACTGATTTTATTATAGTTTGTCCTAATATGTTCAACAACGATGTGGGTCCACATCATTTGAACAAAAATATTAATCCGCTTTGACTGTACTTGGAATGCTGAATAGCTAATTTAGTGCAAAAGATTTTGATTTTTTGGCTTAAAATAGTTCCAAAAATTGTGTCTGAAAAATTGGGTTGTCTGATTGGCAAAAAAATTGAATTTAAATTTACCAATTCACAAAAAATAAGAATTGTTGAATTGCATACAATGCTTCTCAGTGAAAAGTTGCAATTATCGTGGAATTTGTAATATGACAGTACTTCAAAATTTAATACATTAAATGTAAATTAAACAAAATGCTTGAGTTACTCTTTCAATTGCTCTTTGGTGATCATTCATACATCTCAGTTAAATTTATTTCGCTTTTTCGCTTAAAAAAATTCGCTCATGCGGAAGTAAAAAAAAATTCAAAAAATTATTGAAATGTTTGTGTCGGAAGTTCCGCCAGCACTAATTTTATTATAACAACGATGTGGAGCTACAACACCATCCCAAAAAAATAATCCACTTCGATTGTACTTGGATTGCTGCAGCTTATCTAGTCCGAAATATTTTGATTTCGTTTAGCTTGCATCTCAGCTGGAAGGGGTCGTCGTAATGTCAAAATTTGTGACGTGTCGGATGAATCCGTTGGACGGCAAAAATTGATTCCTTTTATTTTCCTTGCATTCTCAATAGTTTGAAAAAAAAATCTTTTAAAAACAACTTAAACAATTAAAAGCATAAAAAAGTAGACAATTGCATCAACTTTTATGCTTGCTTCATATAGCTATAATGTTGATTGCATTTACATACTAAATACTAAAATTATGATCAAAAATTAAATTGCCTTTAAATGCTCATTATAAATCAAACAATTATTAATTCACGACGATCGTTGGTGCGAACGTCGTAGCGCTGTTTTCTTCATCGATAAAGTTTGGTCGCAAATTGATTTTTTTTATTGATTTAAAACAATTTATGTTCCAGAAGATGACAACGGGAAAATACTCGTAGAAACGGTATGAATGCGATTGAAGACGCCAAAAATATATTTAACACTGCAGTCTGTATGTTGATTTAACTTTGGAATTTAAAATATTGTTGCCATTTGACCAAAAAAATCATTTATCTTCAACAGTTCAATTGTTCAGCAATTATAACAGGAACAGGAATATTTGAGATTTAAGAAAATGAAAAATATAAAAATTTCAAACTTAGTTTAATCAAGTAACTAGCAACACTGAGAATCTTGCAAAAAATCAAAAATAATGAAAAAACATTTCCAATTTCCGCCACGTTCGTCACGTGCAATTTTGAAAATAATGTTTCCAAAATACATTTATTGTTTTCTGATAAGCTGTGCGAACTATTAATTGTCATAAATTAATAATGTGTAGGCGAGATTGCCAAAAAAATCTATGGTCAAAACGAAAAAAACCCGTACAATTACTTAAATAAAAGGGTCAAAGCAGCAAGGTAAAGATTTTTAATGAAACCTAATTAACTGAAACCTAATAATACATAAGTGCTTCTTGCCGACCGAGTATCAAAAATGATTGTTTGGTTTGAAAGTGAACGCGGTTTGAAGATGAAGAGTCTAAGCAGCAAGGTGAAGAGCTGCGTGCCTGAATTTGTATTTTTGGGTTTTTGTCTCCAAAAAGAAAACGGAAAAAGTAAACTTACTTGAACTGAATTTTGGAGTGATGGATGCTTTTGTCATTGTATCTGGTGAGCATTGAACAAAACAATTATTTTAACACAAAATTAATGAAAAGAAGAAATTGCTGACATCATCAGGGACGTATTTTCGACTAGTTTAAAAAACTGGTTTAATAAACAGGAGGCAGTCCTCCAAAAAATTGAGTTATTTAATTTCTGAACATGCAAATGGCATTCACATAACGATCATTGATCATTGAATTTTACTGTGTCAAACTGTTTATTATCAAAATAAATGATTTTTTAAACTTTTCAAAAAAATGAGATTACCTGATTTATTGAGATTCTACTAATAACTTTGTACTGAATTATTCATTCATTTTACGAGGCGTTTATTCCTTGACAAAAACGTTTGGCTGTTTGGTCAAAACGGATTGAATCCATGTTACAAAAATGTTCTAAAAATGCGAGTTTCGTGAACTGTTAGCTTGGTGCAATGGGCAATTCATTCCCTAAAAATGGAGAACTTAAAAAAACTTGAAAAAAAATGAAAAATGAATGATCAACCGAACTGGAGTGACCGGACTGGTGCTGATGTCCTGTCCACAGTCCACAGACCACAGTGCAAAAATATATATGTACTTATGGTTATAATACGATCAGCTGACCAACGGTGGAGGTACCTGGCATCACGAAAAGACTAAAAGCTGCTTGTATTTTCAGTTTTCCAAGGCAAAAAAAATTAACTAGAAAACATTCTTAAATATCGTTAAATATTTTAAAAAATGATTCCTGCAAATTAATTAAATTAAATTAACTGTATCTCGAACTGCAAAATAAAAAAAGCACAAAAAAGGAGGCAATTGCATCAAGTTGCATAGATGAACGTAGATGATCAGATCTCGAACTGCAAAATAATCTCGTAGTCTAAAGCAAAACTTTCTCCCATAAAATACTATGCTAAAAAGTTGTTGTTTTTATTAAATTTAATTTGATTTAAATTATTATACATTGTATTATACAACTTTGAATTATACAACTTATATTATACTACTTTTTCCCAGAAATACTGTGAAGCGCAAAAACAACAGCGAATTATAGCGAATTGCAGTATTGCTGCCATTGCTGAGTTTTTCTTCACGAAAAACCAACAATGATTATCGATTTTGAAGCTTTCAAACATGTTTCCAATTTATTGTTTCAGATATTCAAATCGTTTGTTCATCAATGACGATGCAAAGGGAATTAATTGTATTGGCCGCGTGTCGAGTACGCATTCATGCCCAATTTTTAAAGTAGAAAACATTCTTTAAAAAATTGTATAAAATTTTGTTAAATATTTTAAAAAATGCTGCTTCTGCTTCAAAAATGCTTTGTTTTTTGCTGCCTTTTTTCTGCCTATTATTTGTATCAGATCAGATGAACGAACTCGAACTGCAAAAAATATCTCGTAGTCTAAATCAAAATCTAAAGTTTAATTTAATTTTAGAACGGAAGAGTCAGTGGGAATGTCGATAGATTAGCGTTTGCGTCCCTGAGATTGCGATGTCGTCTTTAAATTACTAATTTTTAAAGTACACGAAAATAGCAAAACGCGCTTTAGAGAAATTTCAGGTTTTAAGGCAAAAGGTATTGGCCACAAGCGTCAACTTCATTTTTTGGCCATTTGAAGATGAATTTATACAGGAGCAAATCCACTGGTGGTTGGTTTACGGGGTACACAAAGAAAAATTAAATTAGTCCTCGATCAATGCCGACTGATTGGAGTTGCAATGGCCAAAAATTTCAATATAACAATTAATTGCAATTTTATATTGCTCATTCAGATTGTGTGTTTGACCGGGTAAGTCTGAAGGTCAGAATTTCGAAAAAATTGGAATCTACCTTGAAGACAGTAAGATAAAGTTAAACAAATAAAGCTTCAAGTTAAGAAACAGACTAAATAAACAAAATGAATCTAATTTTAGTTTTCTCCAATGCAAATAGCGATTGGAGAATCTGCGTGCGGATTATCGGCTCATAGGCGCAAAATAAAAACAATAGATTTGGGGCTGAGTAAAGCTGCAACTGTGTGTTTTGTAGCAAAATCGTGACTGCTGATCGTGACAAAAATTCACAAAACAATTGTTTTTAAATTTAAGTGAAACGAAAATTTGACCGACTTGAATTGTTCTGTAGTTAAGAGCTCATGTTATGTGAAAAATCATAAAATTCAAACTATCTAAATTTTCAATTAGCTATTTTTATTTTAAATTTAAAAAATTGCAACGCTGACCCAGCAAATGTTCAAAAATAAAACTAAAACTAAAGCTGCCTCCGACAGGTTAATCCACAAGGGCGGCCAAATAGAAAAAAAATTTTGTTTATTAAAAGAAAATTCAAATTAAATTAAATGATTAAATTAAATTTTGATTAAATTAAATGTTAAATTTATTATAAATGAAATTAAACTTGTACTTTGGGTTGTAATATGCAAAAATGTTGTTGGATTTACAGTGGCACCTAAAGGATTTTTAAATAAGTACATTTTCAAAAAATAAACTGAGTATTCATTTTTTTTTTAAACTGGCAGACAAAATCGCGCTCTGATCGTCTGATTCCCATGTGGTTTCCCATATAACAATTGAGTAACGAGACTTTTTTTTTTAAACGAATTTTCTCTCTAATCTCTTTAATAACTAAAAGATCCCAGAACGTCCTGGTGTCACTTGATGCAATAGTTGAAATTGTGAATTCGAAACCAAGATCAAGGTGAAACGGGAAGCAAGGAAAAGAAACAAAAAAAACTGCGAGAGCGAGAAACTTTCTCCGAAAGTTAAAAAAGCAATTTGTTAATTCTTCTTAATATTTTGAAACTCTTATCGGTCTTTGAGTGTTCGACGTACAATGGATTAATTTAAAATTTAATTTAAATGAATATTTTAAATTATTAAAAATTTTAAAATTAAAAAACTACGGAAAACTCGTTTTCGTTGAATTCAATACGATTCCAAAAAAATTCTAAATTGGGCGTCTGTCGTCTTACTTTGTTTTCAATGCGTAATTTCGTCGGGTTTCTGTTGTTGAAATTGCATCAATTTTTTACAAGGAAAAATTAACATTTTCTGTTTTTTCGAATGTGCGAACTTCAAAAATAATTTTTTTTAAATTAACATTTCGTTTGTAAAACGAGAAATAAATGTTTCTAGAGCAATTATAAAAGGAATAAGTGGATTTCCGGCAAAACTCAGACAGACTGTTTCAAATGTTACTTGTTACCAGACAGTTCGAAAAGGAGCTACCAGACAGTTTCTTAAAACGACGAAACCCAGACGAAACCTATCAAAAATTTCTTTTGTTCAACATTTCTTGTTGCCTGAACACGAGTTGAAAAAAGCGTGTGTCAAGTCACCAAAAATTAACTTTTTTTCTCTCATTTTCATGCCTTTGAGTGACGCCCTCAAAAAACTATTCCAACTTGTGATATTTGATCTTTTAAAACCAAAAAAAATACTGACTAAGCAGTTCTGCAGAACAGGTTTTAGCTACGGTGTTTTATTACCCTATTACAAAGCTATTGAGGTTTATGGTGGCACTCTAAGAGCTAAAAATAGTTCTGGTTCTTAATTCTGCAAAGATAAATTCAAAATGAACTTGCAAGCAGTTTGACATTCTAACCGCTGATAGGCCTGAAATTTGCCGCCAAAAATTTGCGCGATGCTGGTGATATTAGAAGCATGATATGCTCCCCAAGAAATTACATCTTCTGTTTTTGTGTGAAACGTGGCTATTGACGAGTTGTTCTGAGCAATAATATTATTTGAAAATGCTGAAATTACGCGTATCACTTAACTTGCTTGGTTTACGCTCTTCTTCTAACAGCATCGGGCTAAGCAGAGCCAGTGCAGCTTTTTTTGTTATCGAATTAGATCTTTGGGTAACCTACAAAACACCACAAAAAAAATAATGACCGACTGAGTCATTAATGTTTTTACCAAAAAAATTAATGCTTTTTGCAAAATGGTGCTATCGTCCACTCTAGGCAAACATGGAACGTCTCTAGTTTTGCTACAAATTTGAAAAAGTCATTTTTTTTTAACTAAATTAAATTAAAAAATTTATGTTAGCTAAAAAAGCTAAAAAAAAATCAAAATATCAAATGAAAACTAAACCACTGTAAAAACTGTACCACTAATTTACAATGGATCTCATCTTTTCAAACCAAAAAAGATCACTCAATAGGTCACTTGTAGAATTTAACGCACATGTAAATCTATTTTTCTCATTGTCTTAAAAATGAGAAAAAATTGTTCTTAATTTGTTCTTAAGAAGACAGAACGAACGAAGAAACTATTCAGCGAATTGAATATAAGAATTGATAAACTGTTCACACCCCCCCCCTCAAAAAATTAAAATTTAAAGATTTAATTATACCTTTTCAATTAACAATGTCCAAACGATCAAGTTTTGCTGTGAGACGATCAAAAATCGAAATCGTTAAAAACCAACGGTGAAAATTATTTTAATTGGAACACAACAAATTTACTCCATAAAGTAATTAATTTTAAGGACTAATTAAAAATTTATTGCAAGTTTTCGTTGTATTAAGTTGGAATTAAAAGCGAATTTGTTTAATTAAAGTCTAATTTTTTTTAAATTAAATTTTAAAATTAAAATTAAATTAAAAAAGTACTTCCTAAATAATTGACTTTATTGACACGACATTCACCGTTTTATTATAATTTTATGTTCTAAAGAACTCGTTTTCAGCTACAATTAAAAAAGGATTCATAGCTCAAACATTTGTCTTCACATTCATGTTGCAAAAATGTTCTGAAAATGCGAGTTTCCGCGTTTGTTAACTTGGTGCAATCAGTGTTTCATTCCCAAAAATGGGATTTATTGCTGCTCGTTTACTTACCGTTATGACATAATTACTCACTGTCATTTACTTACCGTTATGACATAATTTACTTCAACTTAATTAACATGTGCGATCGGGTGGTCGATGAACGCACATTACGAGATCAAAAAAATTTGTTATTCATGGTGCTAAATGAGAAAGATGCGTCATCTTGTTTTAGAAATTCGCAAGAAAAATTGAGCGAATGCTGTCTGCTCAAGCAATGGATTAGATTCCTGGGAACTCATAGAAAACGGTTAAGAACGGTGTCGCCACAAAATGCACCTCCGACAAGAAGTAAAAAGACGACAAATATTTTATTTTTTTATTATTTGGTATCGGAGATGCGGATAAACAAAAAATGGTTAAATTTATTTGCCAAATGCGCACAAAAATCGCTTAGCAACCAGAAATTAAATTTAAATATTTGGGCGGGCTGTGAACAGTTTTTTTGAAACTGAAAGAGTCAAAAGAGACTCGTCAAGTATTATAAACTAATATTGCATGATAATAATTAGCATATTTTGCTCTGAATTCTTATATAATTTTAAAGATTTTGAATCAGATATGAAACGTCCGCAACCAAAAATTGTATTTAAAAAATCACGTCCGGACAGACGTTCTATAAAAGCATTTAAAAAAAAGCATTTAAAAATTTGAAAAACTGGAAGATATTTTTTCAGATTACATCTTGTGATTTATGATATGATTGTAATTTAGTGGTTTTGATTGAGATTGAGAAGGATATGTTCAAATTCAAAACACGCATTGAATTTAAACCTTGATAAAATACGCAAAAATTTTAATCCTTTTGTTTTCTCTTTCCTTTCCTCTTTACAAAATTCCTAAAAAAAAACGTCCAGTATATAAAAAGATGCAAAATGTCCAGGATGCAAAAAAATTTAAATACCATTAAAATACCAAAACAAAAGAGTGGCGTACTTTGTACAAAAATTAAATTAATTGGTTCAAGAGTATTGTTATGTTAAGAAAGGAGAGTGATTAGAAACCACAAAATAGTTTAGCCGACCAGCTAAATCACCAAGTAGTTTAACCGACCACTGTTTTGTATTGAACCTTAAAGAAAAATTTGTTGTTTGTTCTAACACATTTTAATAACTTGAAGCATAAAATGGTAATTTCCACTGCTGAACGAAGAAGAAAAGTGATATTTCGGTCACCTGCTTTTAGCTCTTGACTTTTTTGTCAGTTCATATTTGCAGAAATTGAATTTGTTTTTTAAAATTATAAAAATAAAATTTCCAAAAAATTAATTAATCCGCTATATTTATCATCGGATTATCATCTTGCATCTGAGCTGAAAATGGGAAAAACGCGGTTACAAAATTAGTTTATGTTAAAGCTGTACATATGACAGCAAAAACGCAGTACGTTCTCTTCAAGAAATAAGAGAAATTTGATGTAAACCTCAAAAATGTTTCTAAAATTTCTAAATCTTTGTCATCAATAAAATGTCATGAGCAATGGCAATGGCATAAGGTTCCAAATCGCAAAAATATTTCCATTTGTGTACTTTATTGAATATTGTGCAGATCTGATTGTGCAGATTAACTCTAATAATCAAGAAATGTGCAAAAAAATATATTTTTATTACTTAAAAATATTGTTCTTGTGAGAAATTCATTGAGTGTACAAATCAGCCCCAAAAATACGTTGTTTTTATTAATTGGAATTACTTTGCTTAATTTTTTGAAGAAATGTTGCTTTTATGGATTGTCCTAATGTGCATAGCAAGAATGTGGAGCTTCAGCATCATCACAAAAAAAATTAATCCACTATAATTATTAACATTGGATTGCTGATTGATCGCAAAAATGTTCCCTTTTCATTGATCCCCTTTTATTTTCCTTGCATTCTCAATAGTTTGGAAAAAAGTTCTTTCGATTAATATATTTAGATAAAATTTTATTTAGATTTTTAGATAGATTTAGATAGAGATTTAGATAAAAAAGATTACCGCAAAAATGTTCCTTATTCTTTTTTTTAATTTTTTTAATTTAATTAAATTTAAATTTTTAAACGAGTAATATATAATTTATTGTTTATTGCACTCAGATTGAACGCGCTCTGCAACCAAAAAAGTGCAAAAACCATTTTTTTGTTTAAACGCAGATTTCCACTGTTCTCGGCAAAAAAATCTTCAAAACAATTGAGCGTTGCTGACCACGAAAACGAAATCTACATCTAAATTGTGAGAGAGAAACGCATTATTATTTAAAATTGACGAGACCGCCAAAAATTTATCCGATTTAATTGTACTTGGATTGCTGTATAGCTAATTTAATGTAAAAGACGTTGATTTTAATCGGCTTGCATCTCAACTGGAAGGGGTGTAAACATGGGACCTGACCCGATCAAACCAAAAGAAACAGCTCAAAAAGCGCAGGGATTTTTCTCGTTTTTTTCGGGAATTTTCCGACCCCAATGCACTCTCCATAAATACATTGGATTGATACTATTCCCCAATTTTACTAATTTTAAAAGTTTAATTGTGTTATTTTATTTTCTTTATCTCTCTCCAAAAATACTTTTGCTTTAATTAATTAAAATCTCGTTGTTTAACTTTCTGATGAAATACTGTTTTTTTGTTACTATTCTATTGATTGATACTATTCCCAACACTAATTTAAAAAATTTATAAAAAAACATTGTTATTGTGTTATTTTATTGTTGTTATTGTTAGTGACCAGATCCGATCAGAACGAAACAACATATCAAAAATCAGTACATTCTTATTGCTAGCGCAGGGATTTGGAAATTCACGTTTAAACATCACGTTTAGGGCTTTAATAAAAATCAACAAATTCCAAATAAAATCAATTAAAAACTGAACGGTTTGAGTTCTAAAAATTATTCCGATCTAAATTTGGATTTGGAAACCTTTCTACAGCAATTACAAGTTCATGACGAAGGGAGTGGTAGGAGAAAAAACAAAAATTGCGAAAAGAACGAAAAACGTTATGACCACTTCCAAAAATACTCTGATAATCTTTCTTAATATTTTCTTCGTCCAGCGTCTTCCATCACGACCAGCGGTAGGGAAGCTACATTCCTCATGAGAACCCCTTTCGCTCATAAGCATACAAAAAAGTGCTTCAGTAAGATAACGTTAAACCAATAAAACTTAGTTAAGAAACATGCTGAATAAACTTTATCACCACTTCCAAAAATACTCTGAGAATTTTTCTTAATATTTTATCTTAATACTTAAAATAAATTAAAATACATAAATCAAATTCAATTTTAATTGAGTTTAATTGAATTTTAGAACGGAAGAGTCAGGTCAGTGGGATTGTCGATAGATCAGCGTTTGCGTCCCTTAGATTGCGATGTCTTCTTTGAATTTTTTCAAAAAAATAAAAATAAATTTTTAAAAACCGCAGCTCTCCGACATCAAACTGTGATGCAAAAAAAACAAAGCCTCTGTACACTGCTTTGATGAACCCGCGTGCAAACACCAATAATGCATGGCTACATAAGAAAACGGAGAAAACTAAAAAAATTAAAACTGAAGAACAAGATTAAGAAATCTCCCAAAAAAGCATGAAATTAAGAAATTGTTCGTTTTTTAACTAAAAAATAACGTTGTTTTTTCTTAATTTCCACACAAAGTAAATTATGGAAAAAATCGCACACAATGCGGTCTGTTTGTTTGGAGAAAATCCAAAATTTGATTTTCAGGATTTTTCCCCGATTTTTCTCGCGTTGTACAAAAATGCGAACAGATTTATTGGATTTACAGTGGCATCTAAAAAATTTCTAAGTGAATTTTCTCTCTAAACTCTTTAACTAATAGATTTCAGAACGTCCTGGTGTCACTTGATGCAATAGTTGAAAATGTGAATTAAAAATCCGGTTCATTGCGAAGCGGAGTGGATGAAATTAACAAGTTTTTGTCTTTTCATGAGATTCTGCTGGCATGAGCGTATATTCGGCTTTCATTAGGTGTTTAAACGGTCCAAAAACACAGAATTGTGGTTATGTGATCGGGAATCTAGCACCCAATTTAGCAAAAGCTAAAGGACTACGGTATCCCACACCTTTTCACAATATCACGGTTGACGATCCACAACCCAGAGATTTTCTCTTCGTGACGAAGAACAGCGCGTTATCGGGAGCTCCCGCCGCAGCCGTTTTTGTTGCTTGAAGAAGCGTCTGAGTCAGACGACGACGAACGGACAGCGGCGTCGATCTGCGTCACCGTTTTTGCGCCCCGAGAGCAAAGCGCAACGAATCGATCGACCGACGAGAGATGAACGCTATTCTCGCGGTCTTTTTCGTCACTTTTAGCGCGAGCTTCGTGATTCTCTGTTCACCGAGCCTCCTTTCAGTAATTAAACGCATCTTCCAAAGTCGATTTCCGCTGAGATTCGCCTCCAAATCAACGTAAGTCCTTTAGCGCTTCAAATGGCAAAATTCCTTTAATTCGCTGGTTTTCAGTTTTTGTTGCAGTTTTGCACAAAGTGAATCTGCCTTTCAATCCAACGTGTTGGTAATCATGTCAAAATTATCCTACGATTGTTCGATTGATTGTGCCCGAGCGATATGATTAAGAGGTGCCATTGCGGTGGATGTTGCGATTGAAGGAGAACGCAGCATTAGCGCGGTGAGTTTCGATCAACTTTCACGTAAGCGCTTCACATTTACAGATTCGCTTCTTAGAAACGGTACTAACTGCCTGTCACTGCGATTCATGGAGCAAGATGGCGTTGTTTCTGTGGGATCATCACAGCGCCTCAACTCACAGCGACTCAACTCTTCAGTCCTCTGCCCCCATCGTCCTCAATCTCACCGTATCGAGAAATCCGGCAACACTGGAGGAACGACTCAACGACTCCAATCACTCCAACCAGGATGTCCATTCTCGTACGAGTTGTAACGAGTTGATGTCTCTCGGCCCCTTCTCTCTCTCTCTTTCCCTGTAGAGATACCAAAAAACGTGGTAAAACTAGTCCGATTTGAAATGCATAAGTTGGTGCGGATTGCGATTTAGGTCAAAAAAATGGATCTGGTCAGAACCGGCTTAAAAAGATAGCTCGTTGGAATGTTTAAATGTTTAAAATGATTAAAAATGTTTAAAAAATTGCAAAAATTTGTGTCCAAAAGCGAAAATTAGTAAAAAAAATTGCCGTTATGAACGCATGGCTACCATAAAATTCTTACATCAACGAATTTTCAATTTTGAAGGATCGACGCACAAAGTTATAGAGTGATATTTTGAAATTCGGCTGGAGACCCAAGAAATCTTGAATTTGGAAAATTTCGAAATGGCAAGCTGAGAATAATTTGCAAACCGCTAAAGACTACTTTTTTCTAACACAATAGGGAGCTTTTTTGCAGAGCAGGACAACTCGGTGCTGGGACGATTCGGCGCCGGGACAACTTGGCGTTGGGACTATTCGGCGCCGGAATTGTTTTTGAACTTAACATAATTTCTATGACAGAGTTCAAGTCTTCTGTGCATTGATCAAGAGTATGGAATTAGAGATTCCTCCGGTGGCTCTAAGGTGGGTTTCCCTTTGATGTGCGTTGGATACCCGAGAGCGTATGGTCTGACAACTTTATTGGATGCTCGCTCGGGCTCCGAAGGTCCCGGGTGATGATAACACGCGCTTATATATCGGGTCACAGGGCGCGCGTATGTTTGCATTACGACCTGGGCGGCGCGGAGGTCACACTCCGTCACACAAGTTTTAAAAGTTACCTGAGGAAAATTTGGGTGAGGACTTGTTAATCTTACGTAGTGTTGTTGGGAAAGAGGCTTTTAACTGAGTTTTAAGGCTTAGTTCTGAGCTAACCATATTGTAACTGCCTTAGGCTTAGGCCTAGGAGTTGCCACAGGGATTGCCTAGTGAAATTTGCGCGAGCGCAGCGAGCCTAAAATTTACTATGTTAACTGGAGGCTTCGTCCTAGACTTTGACTTAACCCATTTAGACAACTGCTTTGGCGTTGTTGTTAAGTCAAATGGTGTCTGATGGGAAATATCGTAAGTTCTTTTTCCTGTTCTGAGTTGTCGCGGCGCCGAATCGTCCCGGCTCCGAGTTGTCGCGTACCGGCGTTCCGCCATCGTGACGCTGCCGCCATCGTTGTCCTCCTGCTCTTTCTCATTCTTACTACGGCGGATTTTCAAACTCGATTAGAGCAGATCGACATCTCATGAACTCGAAACTCACGATTGGAATTCAGAACGAATTCAAGCGCTTCAACTCTGTGCCCCGAGCGATATGATTGAGAAAGCTTCTGTGACGGTTTGGTGTGGTGCATGGCCAGGGCGGCTAAGCGCGCGCAAGGTGAGGCAGGGTGATGTGAACCGATGTCTGGCTGCCTAACTCTCTCGGCCGCGCTCATCTCTCAGCGGCGATCTTGGTTGCGAGCCTCCGTCCGTGGTGAGGATCGCGCAAGGAACACAACAAGAGACGGAGGGCAGAGAGAGAACGCGCGGCCCGATACAAGCCACGCCTCGGCGCCGGGCGCACCACCAGAACGAGGCCCGCCCGTATACTCTGTATCCGTTAACCTCGTGAACTCCGCGCGGACCAACTCCGGTTGGTTTCCTTATTCCCGACCACGATACGCGACGCTCGAGTTCACCGCAAACCCCCCGCACTCCGACGCCCCGAGCGACGTCCGGCAGTGCCACAGGCACTCCCTCACTCTTCCAAAGTAAAGTAAAAGTATAAAATGTCGCATGGCGTCAAAATGCGTCAAAATACGTCAAAACGAATTTTCGAATTTTGAAGGTTAGGCACGAAAGTTATACAGTGCGTCCAAAAAGTATAAGGCCACCCTCGTGACTGTCAGTATCTTTGCAATTGTGCAGTTCCGAATTGAACCAAGTATACCACGTAAAGGAGAAGCTCAATTTATGTATGTTCCGACAAAAATTAGATCCATGAATGGGCTACATAGATAGAAATCTTTAATTTGAAAAACTTCGAAATGGCAAGTTGAGAATTTATTGTAAACCGCTAAAGACTACTTTTTCCTAACACAATAGGGAGCTTTGCGCTTAATAAATAGAGAATGTCCAGTTACATAAGAATAATCTGTTTTTGAAGTTTGAAAATGAGGATCTCGCAACGAAAATGTCGATTTTCTCCGAACATTGTGATTTTGGTGCATGAGCCAACAACGTGCTTCAAAAATGCATTGTCTCATCGTGGTTATGTTCTTGCGATCTAGACGGGGCTACCAGGCTTAGTTCTAATCTCCAGAAGAAGCCCCCATGTGTCCCCTCGTCCGTTCTGTATCATCGTCGTTATGTCGGATTAAAGTTTGTAGAAGAACGGTGCTCTCTTATTCCCCCGTCTGACCTGCTAAGGTGAGCCTACTAAACCTGAACCATTACATACCGCGGAGCCAGTGTTGCCGTAAATTTTCCGCTTGATTCGCATCGAAAATTTGCAACGCGATGCCAAAACCTGAAAATCATCGCGGTTTGTTCTATTTCCATCTTCTAAACCGAGCGTTTTCCAGACTCGAATCTCGGTTTCTCCGCCTTGATTCAGCTCTACCGCATCCGTCGACGAGTTATCGAGGATTTTCTTCAATTTTAAGCAAGTGGCACTACCGTATTCTCGCTCTAATCGTCATGTTTTAGTCTAAAAATCTGTCCTGTAGTAGGATGTGTACAATGCGTCGTATGCGTCGTAAAGAGGCGTTTGACGTCACCTAACGCTTACTCAGCTCCTAAGTGTGAACGAACGCAAACCGATTATGGTTGTAAGTTGGCACATGTGGAATGTGTTACCAGGAGCACCGGTCATTGTGCAGTATGGTGGTGAACTCATGCGAGGCTCCGTTTTTCATATGAACGAATACAGAGTGCAAGTAAGTTAGCAACTCTCAATATGACTAGTCCACACGTTCATTTTCAGGTGTTTAAGGACACACCATTACCGTGCAACCGGGACAGACATAGGCGATTCCAGTGGCGAGTCCAATTTTGAAAATCGCACCGCAAGCGGTGCGATTCGCCTTGTTAGGGCTGCATCAATAGTTATCAGGTAGGCCTGCTAACCACTCGTTCAGTTAAATTTCAAATTTCATGTTTTAGGACTTGAAGCCTGTGTTTACTTCTAAGTCTAAGAACGCAGAAGGAGAAAACAAGGAGAACACACCACCCGATATTAAGCAAGTGGCACTACCCTTAGCGCAAGAGCGCGAGCGAGTTGTCCCCTTTTCCTTTCCCCTCATGTCATATCGCTATCACTTGTCAGTACATAAAGCTTATCTCTAATTTACGCGAGTCACGGGGGACATCAGACGGGAAGAGGAACTCGATGGTTCGGAACTCGGGCTTTAGCCGTTATACTCCGGGCATAACAACAGTTAAAATCGCACGTCCTTCACAATTGAACGCTCCGTAGTCGCAAAAGTCTGGAGAGCATTATGCTGAAATGAAAGGTATTGCAATGAAAAAAAAGAGAAATCTCCTTCCGATCAAACCTCTGACCCTTCGCTCACAAGGCGAGCACGTTCACCACTCTACCACACGCGCCAACAGAAGATGAGAGCGCCGTTTGCATATAGCACGCTGTACGCTTCAAACTCTACAGCTCTGTTTCTCCGCCCAAACCTGATATGAGCCGCAAATTTAAAGAGGGAATTACTACTCCCATATGGAATTGCCAAATTACAGAAAAATGTGAGTGATCCACTTCGTGCGGGTTAGTGAAATCACCTATTTGTTACTACAGCCGGTTGATGTGTGACCGGATAAGGCTATAGACGTGTATTTAGCGGTTATTCAGGTTAGTAAACACGATGCAATCATAAAAACATTAGGTTGTTGTTGAAAAAACCCGAGATAAAATTTGGTTTAATTACCCATATTTGAGGTAATCCCACTTAACTCGGCCTTTTTATGATCTTAATCGACTAAGAACCTTGAGACGATTTAGGAAATACCAAAATTTAGCCAAAAATTGGGCCTTTTAGCATAAGCCAAAATTTTTGCCCTAAAAAACCACGCGACAGTCTTGTATGTTGAAGCGGGTTCAAACCTCTGATCGTCTGGAGTAGGAACCCAACACCGCTGCTTACAAACAATCGCTCTGAGATAGAGTTTTAAAAGAAACAGCCAAAAAGCGTTGAAAATGGCTTCCCCAGTGACAATGTGGACTGCAGTAATTGCAGTAATTTTGCTCAGCTATCTAGCAGGAGGGGTTGCCGTCGTAATTTATGATCCAACCTTTAAGAAAGAATTGCTGGAATGTTTTGTCAAGGAGTTCCTTGGCCCGTTCAAGGCCAGCGTTCTGATGACGGCTAAATGGTTCTTCCGTTTAACGCTAAGCGTAGCGTTTGTCGCAATCGTGGCGGGGATGGGATGGTGCATGACCTTCCTTAGCTACCTAAGATCCCCGCTGGATCGTACAATGCAAAAAATGTTCGATAGTTGCAAGCGAACATCCACATTTTTTAGCCACGGAAGATGGCTACCCGCAAAAACCAAAAGGAGATTTGAACGTTTAGAAGAAAAGGTGGTTTGGTTTGTTTTTCTTGTTAGTTTTTTACAGTTTGTTTTACTTCCAGATTTTTTACTTCCAGATCTTCAGCGGTAATTCACCTCGGTCCAAGTTCCAATAATGCTATACACGCGGTCGTTTTTGTCATTTCTCGGGCGATTTTCGCGGTAATTTCATGTTAATCAAGCCTTCTTTCAGTACTCGAAAGTCCGTTTCTAGCGGAGTCACACCCGAAGCTGTTGAAGCAACCGTCAAAACTGCGACATCCCGTGCGTCTCCCATAGTGGCGATCATCGGCGAAGAAGAAGAGGCTGCAACGCCTAAGCCACAGAAGCAAACTCGAATGTTTCTCGCGGAGTCACACCCGAAGCTGAATTAACCTCCACTCGACGGTCAACTCGTATCACTACTCGAAATGCATCGTATGAACCGGAGAATGCTAACAATAAGAGCGTACTGGCGACAATTGGAGAAGACGAAGAGGCTTCGTCGACCACGCCACAGAGGAAGACAAAAAGGCTCCTTCTCGTGGACTCACACCGAAAGCCGAACTGACACCTACTCGCCGGTCAGCTCGAAGTGCATCGCGTGAACCGGAAGAACTGGCCAAGAGTGGCGTGCCTGCGCTGTCAACAATCGGAGGGGAGGAAGAGACCGCAGCTGCAACGCCCAAGCCAAAGAAGAATGTGAGTAGTCTGGATTGTAGTACTTCGTAATGTTGTTGCATTTCAGTGAAATTGACGAGATCGAAGGAATAAGTGCGAGTGATATCTACCCAACTGATCTTCCACAGCCTAAACCGAAACGTGGCCCTGGCCGACCTCTCAAGCCGAAGAAGGTTGTCGAAGAATCCGAAGAGAAACTGTTGTTTTGTGAATCCGTCGTCCTATTTGAATTAAATATGTGGTTTGTGTGTTTGCGTTGTCAACATGGTCGGTCACATAGTGTCTCCGCAGGTGACGCACGACGAGCGGGCGCCTAGTGGTCTTTAGGCCCGAACAGGTCACGCGACAGAGACGCTTTCCTCGTCTATTCGCCAGTCTGTTTGACTCGGAATATTCCAAATGACGCCAGTGCCAACGCGGAAGAAGTTTACGCGAGGCGAAGTTGCCGCGCATAACCGCACATCTGATTTGTGGATTATCTTCCGCGACAAGGTGAGCGAGTGCCGACGTGGAATGCGCAACGATAGATCAATCGACTCGTTGCGCTTCGCTCTCTGGGCGCAAAACGGTGACGCAGATCGACGACGCCGGCGCCGAGACGCTTCAAAAGCAACAAAAACGGCTGCAGCGGAGAGTGATTCTTACGATAAGACGCTCTTCTTCGTAGTGCAGAGACACATTTTCGGCGTTTTAGTGAACCGCGATTAGTAGGACGATCCCGAACCTTCGCGTCTCATCGGGAAGTATCCAGTCGATAAGTGCCGGCCGCCATAATCCGAATTAAAGAACTTCCAGCTGCCTACGACAAATCCTCTCACAATATGCTGATGAAGCGGCCAGTGATGACCGTAAACAAAGCTGGAAAACAAGTAATGCGCACAGTGAGGTGGTCCCTCTCAACCTCTGCTTCGAAATAACTTCATTTCAACAACTAAAGGTACAAAACAAATAATCAGAGCGATGGCAACACCGAGCCGAGGACCACTTTCTCTTCCTGGTTGAGTCTGCTCGGGAATATGACCTCGAATTCTACGATCAGCGCACCACGAGCTCCAGGATAGGATTTGCGTACGGGAAGACCGTGTCCGACAATGCTGAAACAGAAGGAAAATCCAGGGAACGGGAAGGGGGCAGACCTACCGGTGCGTAGTTTTAGGCTGGATGACTCCATCCAAACGGAACTGCTTGGTACCGCCTTCCAGCAAAGGGACCATAACGGTGCAGCCACAGAGAGCGTCCTTGAGAGAGATCTTGGCAATGTAGCGGAGATCGTCTCCGTCGCGTCGGAACACCGATGCGGTTTGTCGGCAACCACGAAGATCACGTCGGCGGGGATCTTGTTGGGAAGCTGATCGCCTTCTTTGGGATACGTGACCTTCGTTCCGCTCTTCCATCCCTTCTCGATGGTGACCTTCAACGTCTTCTGTTCGGTCCTCACCGTGCCAGCGTTGTCATAAATTTTCCGGGTGATTCGCATCGTCTTGATTGCGCCGTTGAGGATTTCTTCGAGGGAAACGGGCACATTGTGGATAACTGGTGGATCCTGTTCGAGTTGACGCTGCGCTGGGTGGACTGTGCGCTCCACGGCAACTTCTTCCACCGCCCATAGTACCACGTTGATTGAAGAACATCTAAAACAAGAGCATGAAATTCAACTCTAAAGGACTGAAACTGACCTGCGGGTTTCGGTTGAGCAGAGCCAAACATATTGGAGCCAAACAGGTCCCCGAAGCCGCCACCTCCGAAAATATCGCCGCCATTTCCAAACACCTCGGAAAACATGTTCATTGGGTCACCACTGCAACAGGCAGATTAGATTCTGAACTAACGCTGCTGCGCCTACCGGAATTCATAGAACGTGTTGCCTCCCCTTCCAAATCCCGCGTGGCCGGCTGAACCGTTCGGCATCTCCCCCTTCAGACCCTCTTCTCCGTATCGGTCGTAGATCTTCCTCCGTTCGGGGTCCTTGAGAACGTCGAACGCCTCGGCGCAATCCCTAAACTTTTGCGCAGCCGCGGGATCCTTATTCTTGTCCGGGTGATATTTCAGCGCCATCTTCCGGTACGCCTTCTTGATCTCGTCGTCGCTCGCGTCTTTCTTCACCTCAAGGGTCTTGTAGTAATCTTTTCCGGCATTTTGCAATGTCAAAATCTGGAATTTCTCGCCCGTAAATATTGATGCAAATGGATGTGACGCGCAAGGCACGTGAACGAAGGTAGAACAATGAAATTCATAACTATAGATGGTGGGAGAAAAGTCATGCAAAACCGCACGGATTGCACAAGAGAAATAGAACAATCGAGAAACACAGAAGCGACTGGAAGTCAAATCAACGTTCACGGCACGTGGAGAGCGAGATAACGAAACCATCAGCGATCTCTAGAAACGCGCCGCAGACGAAAACCACCACGCAACAAACCGATCGTAGTGCCGCATGAAGAGCGTCAGGACACAACACGAATTCCAGAAACGTCCAGAATGTTCTGGAACAATCGCGAATTCAATCAAATTTCAAATTTCGCACGTCTCGTGCGCTCGCGCTCGTCGCGTATCGTGCTTCTCCCGTAAACTCGCGCATCTCGTGGATGCCGTGGATTAACGCAACGCACGGCGCCGAAATCACGCCGAATTATGGGCGACAATTAATTGCGTCTGGGGAGAGCGTCGGACACAAACTAAATCGCTGAATGTTCTAAAACATTCCTGAAAGAATTCAAAATTCTAATTCCGAAAAATCTATGTTCGAACGTTCGTACGCACGCGCAGGTGTTGCGCTGGGTGGCGTCACGTCATCCAATTGTACAGCAACATTGTGGTGTTCTTCGAATTTGCAAATTTCAAAATCGTCGGTTGCGCGATCTACTCGCAACCTTGGCCGCTCTGGTCGTATACGTCGTGAGGAAGGAACTCCTCGTCGATATACGCGGTCCGCGTTTAATATGACTGAAGCCTCCTTCTCCATGCACCAGCGCATTCGGATCGCTAAATTGACGGAGGCTCCTGGTCGGAGTTCCCTGCTGTAGCGCTTGGGTTGGCGCGCGCACTCCTTCGCGGGTTTGCAGCTGCACGACCTGGAAGGCTGTTCCCTTCTCCGAAGACGGTGGAGGGTGCTCGAATCACGCAGTTCCGAGTTTCGGTGATCGGCAATTCGCGCATGAAGCGTCGTAACTATTCGGCGCGCGCGAACACTGCCGGCAGGACATTGAAAACGTCGATGTATTGTCAGTGATTGTTTTTGCAAAGTGTTCGATTTTATTCCTGTCGATTCGCATTCTTCGATTTTGCAAATTTCGGAATCAAAATAGTAGGTCGCGCGATCTACTCGCAACCTCGGCCGCTCTGGTCGTATACGTCGCCAGAAAGGAACTCCTCGTCGATATACGCGGTCAGCGTATAGTAAGGATACTGAAAACTACATCTCCACGCACCAGCGCATCCGGAATCCGGATCGAGAAATTGACGGAGGTTCCTGGTCGGAGTTCCCTGACGTAGCACCTGGATTGGCCGCGCGCTGGACCTGAAGTCAGCGAGGTTCACTCTGTCGCGGGCGACGAGTTCTCCATTCTTGTCGAACTGTTCTTGTTTGCCTCGCACCACACGCGTCGTTCGAAGCTTCACATCTAAATGCGTTCTTGATTTCAGATGGACGATTCAGATCCAAGCGGCGAGAAGTTGGCGGCATTGACGTTCGCGGAGCTCGTCGATCAACACGCGAGCGTCACAAGAATCCTGAATTCCAAGTTGGCGGCGTTGGAAGAGGCCAGGAAAGAAATCGCAGAGCTGGAGAAGCAGAAGGAGCGCGCGTTGTCCGAGTTGCTGGCGCGAATGACCCGAATTTTCGGCGAAGATCGAGGAATTTGAGAGGAGCGCTCCGAAGGATGCTCAGTTCTGCCGAAATACAACGAAGCAAC
>MQUG01003351.1:0-13560 GCA_007213375.1 Steinernema feltiae
GACCGCGGCAATCTGATCCATAGCGCCCATGAGGATCGCGAGTTCGGCGATGACCGTGGTGAGGATGAGACCGATGAAGGGTTCGTTGGTCTTGGTGAGTCTGGCGAATGGAGTGAGGATCGGGAATGACGTCGTCCCTTGGCCGATCGAGTGGAGAAGACGAGGAGCCGAGCAGAGGCACTGGAGAGCGGCCTCCGAAGGTGGGAGAGGAAGGCGCCGATGAGTAGGATCCACGGAGACGGCCACGCGAGGCTCGCGACCACCATGCCTCCATCCAGAGAGAGTCCGTATCTGAAATTCATTAATTTGAGGCTGAAATCTCAGATTTAGCCTACTTGTCACGAAGAAGAGGTCCAGGGATGGTCATTCCGAAGACGAGCGCCAGCGAGAAGTAGATGAACGAGGTGGTGAGCGTGGCGGCGATCGTTCCGCCGGGAATCGACGCCTGGGGATTCTTCAGATCGCCGCTCATGTTCGTTCCGGTGAAGATTCCAGTCACGGCGGGGAAGTAGATGGCGAGCAGCACGAAGAACGTGTTCGTGACGTCCTGGAAGACTTCGACGCCCTTGTCGGCTTGTTTTCCGACCGCGTATTCGCCGAATTTCAAGTAGTTCGTTCCCAGATTCTCTGAAAATTCCAATTTTTAGAAATTTCAACCCAAAAATCAGGCGCCTACCGACGAGCGCATCGCTTGCGAATCCTGGGAAGCCGTTGACGCAGCGCATCTCGTTGTTGTTGAACATCTCCGAGCAGATTCCATCGGGGCAGAAGAATTCGACCACGTTTGAGGCGCTAAAAGCGAGATTTAGTGCGAAAATCGACTGAATTCGACTCACTTCTTGACGCAGAAGGTGCACAGTTCCTCAATTCCGTATTCTTCGGGGAGAATGTGCTTCGCCTGGAGTAGATGCTCGCCCAGCATGCAGATACTGAAAAGCGGAGCGTCAAAAACAGCACCGCGCACATCGTCTCACCTCTGTCCGGCGTCAGGATCGAGCGTTTTTGCGATTCCGCCAGCGTAGCACGAGAGAATCGAGACGATGACGCAAACGAGGGAGACGGGAGCGAGGAGCTGCACGAACTTAACGCCCATCGCTACGATGCAAAACTCGAGGATCAGGAGGATCGTCGCGTAGAAGCGCAGATTGTGCGACATCATCCCCATCAGGCCGGTGTCCGTGTGCACCTCTTTGCCGCCGATCGTCAGGTCCGGGACGATGTACAGGAGGAGAATTTCCACTCCTCCGACGAGGTACATTGACGTGGCGACCGTGTTCGCCAGATAGAAGAGGATTCCGATCGCGCTGCCGAATTCGGGTCCGAGATTCCTGGAGATGAGGAAATACGGCCCTCCGCCCTCAACTTTGCCGTTTGTGGCGACAGCGGAGATGGAAATCGACGTGAGGAACGTGCAGAGGCAGCAGAGGAAGAGCATCAGGAAGGTTTGACCGATTCCGGCGATTCCGACGGTCCACGCGAGGCGGATGAACATCGTGACGCCGAGGATATGCTGGATTGTGGGGAGATAGACGCCGAGCATCACTCCTAGATCCGCGCCCTTCTTCTTGCCCTCCTCATCGGCCGCTCCGGGCGTCGTGTAGCCCTTGAGATACGAGCTGAAGAAGCTCTGGTCGCCCTCGTCGAACAGCGCCAGATTGTGGCCCTCGATCTCGCCATTGTCAGCGAGGTTCGGGTTGCTGAACGATCCGAACGAGAAGAGGCCTCCGCCATTCTCCTTCTCGTCGCTGCCGACCGGCGCAATCTTGTCGGTGGCGCCGCCGCCGTTCTGCTGCGCGTGATTGTCGCTCATTTTCTGGATTCTCTTGTTCGCTGTAGAAGAAAATCCAGAGGAATACCGCAGTTCGTTTGAGTTATCTGCAAATAAACGATGAGGATTACACGAGAGGAGAGTAGCGCCGCCGCTTCAGAGTGAGCGCAAGTGGAATGATGCTAGAATCGACAGAATCAAGAGTATAAATGAGAAAACGAGGGGATGACCGCTCAAAAGACCAACCAATGGCCCTCGTTCGTCGATCGCGGGAAAGCGGATTAGCCGCTGCGGCGCTCGGAGTTTGACGTTTCAATTTCGGAGCGCACAGCGCACACACGGAACGCGCTTTGCATCTCATTAACGCATTTCGCAACCCACAGATCATAGAACTTACGAGTAGACTGTGGTTGCTCCAAAATCACTTCGATCATCACGTCCTCGGCAAACTGTAAAGAGGCACATGAGAGGAGAGGGAGATAAGGAAGGGGGGAACGTACGGTAACTCGCTTCGATTGACGGTTGCCTGCGGTGGACATCTCGCGACAGAAGATCGAATTCGACTGATTGATTCGCGAGCGATTCGCGCTGTTTTCTTGTCGTTTCTTGGCGATGAATAATTCAAGAAAACGGCGGAATATTCAATTCAAAAACGAAAGAAGAAGCGAAACATGAAAGGTAGCGCTGAGAGTTGATCGCGAATTCGATTGCGCTCAATTGATGCAGTTTCGGGGACGCATAGGACAATTCGACGCCGCTGAGCTAAACAACGCTGAACAATGCACATGAAGCTCATCCGTTAGCGCTGAATGTTAGGAGTTGACGGCTGAATGCTGACATGGTCTTGCAACGAATGCCCTGATGCAGATAGAAGCGAGCGCGTTTCTGTTCAATTTTTGCTGCGAGTTCTTCTGTCTCGGTTGCTGCTTGGCTCGAACTGAAAGCGCATGAAAGCCGTTGGTTTTTTGAGCGAGGGAGACAGGGTTGGCGTCGAGAGTGTCCGCGCTCCTCGAACACAGTTGTCCGCAAAAGGAGCGAATAGGTGAGCGACTCAAAATGGTCTTGCAGCGAATACCCTGATAGACTGCAGCGCGCGCGTTTTTGGCGGCTCGGCCTGTTCAATTTTAGCTGCGACTTCTTGGTTGCTTGGCTTGAGCTGATCGCACGTGCCGTTGATTTTTTGACCGCCAGATTCGTATTTTTGTTCTGATTTGTATTGTTGCGATGGATCTCTTCATTCACTTCGTTTTTCTCGAAAATTCGCGATAATTATATGCGCTGGCTGCGATTGTTTGCCGATAATCGCAATTTTGCACGTCCGCATGTTTTGTGTTGCAGCGAGGCATTTCAGTAATATTCTGCGAAAATTTGTGATGTGCGTTTTGTTTGTTTGCCTCTTGATAATCAGATGCACTTGAATATTGTTTGTTTGCCCGTTCTGGCAGTCACCGTGCTTTCTATTGTCGCGGTGAATTCAATGGAACTAGTCATGTGATATGCTGATGTGTTTCCCCGTGCGATGTTGCTTTTATCGCAATTATGTACGAATCCAGGGCGTCCTGTGATAATGCCGATGTTTTTTTGTATTGTGGAGTTGGTAATTTATGTGCAATCCCCGCGCCAAGCCTGTTTTTCTTGTCGTTCAGCGATGTATATGAACTCGATTTTGTTGTCAGTTTGAATTATAAAAGTCGCGGAGACACGATGCTTTTGCTGCTTTGCTTAATTCCTGTTTTATTATCTCAATTTTTCAGATTCCGATATGATCATTCCACTCATCAGGTCCGTCCGAGACGAAGAGGTGCGCGGGAAGCTCACCAAGAGGCTGGACATGCTCTACCGCGACTATTTCATCCCCCGGCACAGATCAAGGACTACGAGTTGGAAAAATTTGACGCAGGTTTGTTCTGATTCAGCCTTCTTTAGCTTATAATAAGTACTTTGCTACAGGCGATATGCTAAACGACGAAATGAAGATAGAAATGATTAACATCGCCAAACAGATCGTCGATAAGTGGAACAAGGACATGCACCCAGTTGCCAAGGAGGACTTTTTGCACACGGTCGTGCTGCCGGAGTTCCTCGCGTTTGCTGTCATGAAGGTGTGCTTGTATTGTCATTTAACTTTGAAGCAATGTGACTTTTAGAATCAGAATTGTTCTCGCTACGCGGCTGACACGATCACCCAGGAAGCTATTGCCCGGAACAAGATCGAAACCATGGATAGCGAGTAAAATCTGACCACAATGTTATAAATTTTTTTCAACTTCTTTGCGTTTGTACTGTACTGGCAACGAGAGTATTTGGCTTTGAAGATGGCGTCGGTTTGATTTTCAGGTGCAGACATCGTCTCAACTGTTGAAGGAGCAACTTCTTCAGTTCCTTCTGCCTGAGCGTGTAGACGAAGACGTTCACGACGCATTTGTTGAGGCTGATGACGTAGAAGAAGGTGTGATATTCGGCGAGGCCGAGAATATTGAAGAAGACGACGGTATCAGGGATTACTAGGAGTAGTAGAGCTGTGATCACCGTAAGGCCTGAATGCTGAAGTCAGGGTTTGGGTCCTTAGGGACTAGACTCACCGATTGTGACGTTAAAACGATATTGCTGTTTGCCGCTTTCGGTTGTTCGGTTGAGAATCGTTCGCGTCTTGACGAAGATCGGGATGTAAATGACAACGCACGCAGTGATGAAAACGATTCGCTGGCCAATGATGATCGCCCAGACGGTCGAGAGAAACGAGTCAGCCGCGAAGCAGTGTGGGGAGATGATCGCGGTAGCGTGAGTGTGTTGGAAGTAGGCGGAAACGGCGAAGAACACCGTTACCCATAGGAACGAGCCTGAATCTGGATGTGCGTTAGGTTGGGTACGGTAGATGTGATTACCGAGCATGACGAGCAGTTTTGTCCTCGCTGTGACACGAGAATGAAACGAAGGCAGAAAGACAGCGCAGAATCGGTCGACAGAGACTACCGTAATCATGACGGCGGGGAGTTGGTAGCCGTAGAAGAAGAAGATGACGAACGGCGTGTAGAAACAGGTCAATTGGGGTTGATCTGTGAGGTCTGAAGTACGCGTGGCTCAAATGAATGCGGAAAAGCGGCTGCTCACCTGTGCCTTGAGCGACGTTTCTTATCCGCACGATTCCGGAGACAAAGTACGCGAGCGCATCGATTAGGTCGGCCGCGCAGAGACCGCCGATGAAAAGGAGTTCGCTCTGGGAGCGAAGTTTTCGGTCGAATGCGATGAGGAAGAGGACGACGAGGTTGAAGAGCGCGACTGGACCGCCTGAACAGCGATTATGGCAGATTGAGGTGAAATTTTAGTCAAGTAGGCATATAAGCAATGCAAGCTGGTGGTCAACCGTGTCTATGTGGTGTAGTGGTCAACGCTGGCAACTGGTAGTCGATAGGCTACGAGTTCGATCCCTAAAATATTCTTTAATTTTTTGTTTCTAAATTTTCGGCTTGTTTTCATCTATTTGTGTTAAATTTAGTCAGTTAATCGTGTCGGAACCCATATTTGCTCGAAAAACGATTATAAAAAAGTTGGGCTGCTCCGACAAGAATCGAACCAGGGACCTTTTGACTATAAGACTGGCGCGCTACTTACTACACTACACAGACACAAAGTTCAAAGCGGTCTAAATTGCCTATAGGCCAATAGACCAATCTTGTTTGACTGACGTTTTTCACTGTCTGAAACGTTTCAGCCCAAATATTCGGCTTACCTTCAGCAATGTACAGACTCCACTCGATTCGTTGCAGTAATAGAGCGAATGACGGAGACATTTCACCTGAAATTGAACAAATTTAGGTCAAAAAACGTTGTTTTTAACGCGCCAATACTCGCAAAACAGTTTTTGCGGCTCACAATCAATCTGCACTGAAGTAAACCGACATTTTGACTCATTTTAGCTCATTTACCAATAGGCCGACTTTAGTTCGACAAAGGTCGACTTCGTTAGCGCGCGCTTTCACTACGAAATTCAATTAATCCAGCAGAAAAGCGGCGTTGATGACCGGAATTGCTGTAAAAACAACTACTCACAACCAACTGCTTGTGAGCACAGCTGTAACCTGTAAACATCAGTTCACCACAAAATCCTCCTCAAAGAAAACAACGCGGAATTGTCACCTTCGCGTCGCTTGTTAGCGCCTAGAAGCAGCAGCTGACAATGAGCGTGAAAGGGCGCAGCATGTTTTCAACTTGGTTTTTGCACTTTCTGGTCGCTGATTTTGCCGATGAACACAATGTAGCCTGGTCAGTGATTGATTGGCACTGTGAAACTTCGTTGCAGGACCGCCACGTGATAGTGTAAATAGGCTGAATCGACTGTGAGTAATTTTGTGCGCTTCTAACAGTTGTGTCCTTCTGAATTACCCGTCTACAGTCCTTCTGTGCCTTCTCTGTTATTGTCGAAGTCAAATCGAACGTCCACTGTTAAAGTTCTCACGTTCGAGCTCGCGCGTCGTCTCGGCTGCACCGAATGCAGACAGCGCACTTTGTTTTCAACGGGAAATGCTACTTTGCGACCTAACTCGGCTACGCATGCCATCTAGGGCTGATATTAGCAAAATGTGATGTTAGCAAGGCTTCGTTCTACATTTTAGAGTTGAATTGGTGCAAATTCATGCAAGGGCAGCCGAGAAACATCCATTTCCAAAGTGACTCTACTTCCGGATAGTTCTGATGCAAATTTTTGGGGTTTGGTTCGTTTTTACAGGTTGTTTGCTGCATAGTTGGTGACGTGTTAGCCAGTAAATGCGTTCATTGGACTCCGGTAAGTGTGGACAACGAAATTCGAATAAATGGAAGTGTTAGGAGCGTTAGAGACAAAATTAGCTCTGAATGTAATTGGAAAGTGTACGATTTTAACCAACTGAACTTTGCAGAGCAGCTGCAGCCATCAAAGAACAAAAACGCGCGATTATGAGTCACAAAAGTCAGCAAACCGAACACCCGATAACCTCGTTAAAGCTCGTTCCTGCCACGGTCACGTTGACCTACGCTCATTGTCAGTTCTCTGCTCTGCGCGTGATGAACAGAGCAATCGAGAACAGACTAAGTGCGATGAGAGACGACGATTAAAAAAACCCATGTCTTATTGCCACGTACTTTGAAATTAAATGTTATGGGCTAATTACGGTAGCTTCCAAGTAAGAGCGCACTTTGAAAGGACGACATTGACGTGGAGCTTCTCAGAAAGAGTCGAAAAAAAAGGGTTTGATTGGTGCGTATCAGTCTGAAATGTCCTCTCTAGTGTCGGCTGTACCCCTAAAGGCTAAAAGAAATGGCAAACGGAAAACTTACTTTTTCCAGTATTCCGGTTTCCAGTATATTCGTTTAACAGTAACAGTTTGAAAACCAGCAAAAGTGGCGGTCGGAAGCGCTATCACTACGCCGCTCAACACACATTTTAGAAGCCTAACATTTCATCCATATATAAGCATTTGGCTAATTGAATTGGCTGATTACTCTACTCTAATTACATAAATGGGGGCAAGTACAGTGATCCGCGCTAAATAGCCAAACCATAGAACCAGCGGGAAACGTTTCATCTCGATCTGCACGTTACACACGTTCCCTTGTTGATATCCGTTGATCCCCATGTTAATATCCGCTGGAGACGCCCGTGAGTATGGGGAACACTACGGTATCTTTGCAGCTTCAAGGCTTCAAAGAAGCCAGGAGAGTTGGCTAAGAGCATTCTCGCCATTGTCTTGTAAGCGCTGCACCCGTCACGTTGATCTCCCGTAAGCCAAGAACCCCAAGTGCGTTAGTAAAGCACACGACGACCGATTTTTGCACTCTCCCCTTGTTTTCGCAGCAAACTTCAAGCGTCAATTGCGTTTGAATCACATTGTTAACCTCGTCCACAGCATCACGCACCCACAGAACTCGTTAAAGAACCAAACAGAGCGTTCAAATCATTTATCTTTCAAGATCTTTGGTAGTTTCATCACTCTTTCTTCATTTCCTTGCGCCGTCTCCGAGGCACCGGCGGCGGTTGGTTGACCACCAAATACTCGTAGGCCTGTTTCCGCCATTCTCGAACGTCCTGCTGCGTAAACTCGAGCTTCTGACCGTTCGCAATCCTCTCGCCAATCATACAAACCAACGCGCCGCAACTCGATCCGTCTTCTTGTTCGGGAAACGCGCGGCCCGACGCGGTTTTGAGTTTGATGGCGAGATGTTCGCCTGTGGCTGGGTGGACCGTTCCGTAGCTCGCTTGGAGTTTCTGCGCGATTGTGAGCGCTTTCGTACGCAGGCTTCCGAGGGAGAAGCGCATCGTGTCGAAGAAGACTGAAATGAAGAGGAGAGGTTAGGGAAATGACGCGTGGAAACTGGAATTTTTGGCATTTTTGAGCTCCTTAACCTCAAATTACCCTAAAAGACTGTCAAAAAGCAAGAAACGAGTCAAAATGAGGTAATTTGAGGGCTCATCAGGCATCTACATCTCTTAAAAACTCCAAAATTCCACGTTTTTTGTTCAATTCTAATCAAAATCGACATACCTAAGAGGCCGATCTTAACATCAAAGGCGATCAAACACCAATGATGATCGGAGCAGACCGGAATCAAAATCAAGCCGCTGCCGATCGTATCCCTCGAAACTGGAACATCGTGCTTCTCCAAATCGTACTCGTCGTTCCACACAACCGGATCCACAACAATGCTACTTGGTGCTTTCATCCGCAGGTAATCGAAGACGGCGACGTCATTCAGCCAACCCTCCAGCACGCATTTCAGCTCGGCTTTTCTTCGTTCCGTTAAGTCCTCTGCTCTAGGCGTTCCAGCGAAGCTCAGTTCCACCACATCGTTGTTGGGAGCTCCGGGTGTGTCAATCGTTGATTCGTCGCTGGTAGAACTGGATGAGTGCATTTCCGACATGTTCTGCTTTACTGCAACACCAACCGAACGCGCTTAAATGGAGCGAAAGTGCGAAAAAGCAATACGAGGAAGCAATGCACACGACTGACATGTGCTCAAAGCCCTAAAGACTAGTGTAGCATCGCCATTTAAATCAGGACAACACAAGATACTGTAACGAACAGTCATAAACTTTCAACTAAATTTGGCTTTATTCGCACGACTTGAGTCGATTTTGACGTATAATTAACTTGGATGAGAGGCCGGTGCCATAGTCGAGCAGCCGTGAACCGTAGAATCTCTAGTCATCCTGTAAATGTTCCAATTTCGTTTGTCTTCAATTCGTAGCAAAACAACTTTCTTCATTGACTTTGCAGCTCCTGTTGTCTCCTCGCACGTAACAGCTCATTTCACGACAAACTTGAAAAGTGATCAATCAAAGTTGTTTTCCGAAATGTGGGAAAACCGCCTTTTTTATGATTGAACACTTGTGATCATGAAACGAAAGAGGGAGTGGAAGTGTAGCTAATTATAGCTGATCAGGCAACAATAGTCTTTCGTTGGCGATATCCCACGATCTGAAGATCCATTTGCACCAACTCATAGAACGCTCAGAAAAGGTCGGACCAAAATCACTGCAAATGCCTTCAGTTCAATGCTCTCTATGCTCTGAATTACCGTACTCTCAACTCAAGTTAATACTTTTTATAAAATATCCACGAAAAGACCAATTTACAAATAACGAGCTTCCAAAGCCACAGAGATCAATGCAACTCATTTCCGCTATTTTTCGCCTTGAATACCGAACATTTCGTGTGCCAGCGCTTACACATTGACTCGAGACTCGCATCGGCTGGAGGATTGCAGATCGCCTGCACTATGGGTCGAGAATTGGCGCATTTGCACTCTGTGGTACAGTAGAACGCCGTGCAGTCGGACGTGCAGCTCTTCACCACGTCAGGCGCCAATTTCTGAGAGTTCTCTGCTTCCATCGAGCTCATATTCTCGGATTTCTTGCCAGGAAGGGCGAACGGCACTTCCGCCTGCGCCCACTCGTCGTCGGAGGCCTGAGCGGTCGCGTCCGGGCAGAATTTCTCGAAACTCGCACAGAACTGCGAGGATTTTGCTTTTGCCTGCGCGTCGAGGTCGTCGATTCCCCAGCAGAGACGCCTGAAGTGATCCTTGTGCCGCAGGCAATAGCGATCGAGCTGCAGTTGGTCGAAGCCGATCTTCGGGAACGAACGGAGCATCCGCGTGTCCACGTCGACGTCGTCACTTCGTTTCGCGCGCCAAATGCCGATTGCTCGGCCTCCGCCGCATAATTCGAGCGTCGGATGCCGCGAGCACGCGACCGAGAGGAGCTCGTTCATTTGAAAGGCTGAAAATCGGGCATTTTCGCTTAACTACCGTAATCTAGGAGCAGAAACTCACAATTTGCAGACAAAAATAGAGCGCCAGTGAAGAGTAGGAGAATGGGGAACATGGTGAAACGTGTTATCTGACGATGGAGGCGCGAAAACATCGTCTTTAAAGGTGGCGCTCCGCCCGTAAAGGACAATTGGGCTAAGTTTAGATGAGCCCTGATCGATGGGTCTGACCGGAGAGGCGTTTGGAAGTTTGGCTGCGCGGAGAACGATCAAAGTTCAGTTGGTGATGTCATCGGTTGTTTTTAAGGCTCTACCAGAGATCACACTGACAGCAAACAATCTGCCTGATTCTACGAGTTCTGTGCGTTGGAATGCAGTGAACCAACTGGAAAACGTGGAGTTAATCGCATTTTGTCAGAAGAGTTAAGAGGTTAAGAGCGGATTACGGTAGAAGACATTATATGTGCTTCCTGTTGATCTCCGCTTACCGTTTTTCTTGTTCGCCACAATTGTTCGTTGATGTTCCACAAGTAACAAGTGTTCCATCATTTAAAAGCGGTTTTCTCGCCTTTCGAACAACAAAATTGATTGATTGGGCCGTATGACAGCGAGAGAATGAGATGCAAAGTTCAATTTCGCGTAGAAAACACAAAATCTAGTAAAATTGGCATTTAAAAAGCATATTTGAAGTTAACGTGCTAACTTGGGCGCCCAGACACTTGGGCTGGCCGCCTTAATAATGACGGTACGTGACAACTTGGCGCAGCCGACTTGGCGCCAGGATAACTTGGCGCCGGACAATCTAAGTTCGTAGTACAAAGCCTAATTTTAGGCTGCGCTCGCCCACAATTCACTAGGCAAACCCTGCCGCAGCTCCTAGGCCTAAGACTGCACTTAGTACGAAGCCTGCCGAAGTACGAAGCCCAAGATTGCTCGGCGCCAAGTTGTCCGGCGCCAGGTTGTCCGGCGCCAAGTTGACCTGCTTCGTAATAATGAGCCTAGATATTGACAAATAGGCTCATTATTAAGGCGGTCAAGACAGTTACGACATGGTTAGACAAAGCTCAAGCGCGCTCAGTGGTTAGTCTAGACTTTACAAGCTTACCGTGCTGTAATGCAAATGTCTCAGGTTTCAGAAACAGAAAATTTATTAACGATTCGATGCTGTGGGCACGACTGTCGTCGAGTTGCACCGACATAAAGAGGATTAACGTGTAAACGGAGAAAAGCCATAAAGATGCTTGCCCACTAGCGACTCCGCATACTCGCTGAATTCATTCCACTTTGACGCTTCTTTCGACCGCACGCAGATTTCCACAACACCGGCATAAACCAAAAGTTCCACGTGTCTTGTTGCGTCAGCTGGATGCTCCATGCAGTAACCATCACCCTGCGCGCGGTTGACGGTAGTCACGATCATCGTCTCGAAGTGCTTGAATCCGAGCTCCAGAGCGTCGCGTTTCAAGCCTTCAAATTGGTCGCTCTCGGATTTGCCAATCAACTGAATCCACTGCATGTGTGGGGGAAGGAGGTCAGCTCTAGCACGCATTCCAGGAACGTCTCCGCGAGCTCATTCTTGTTTTGATCGTCTTTGACCTTTAGACTTAGAAAATTCGGTTTTTTGATGAACGCGCTCATCATCGCCACGTCGATTGCTGCCGCGCAGAAGCTGCAGACAGTCAGCGACCGAAGGGTTGGATTTTCGAGGATTTTCAGCAACGCTTTCACCTGGTGTTCATCTGCTGGCATGCTGATCGCGAGCTTCGTTATAGGACGAGTGGCGAGGAGTTCCAGGATCTGAGCACCTCGTTCTCTGTGCCCCGGGTCGCAGTAGGACCTCTCGATTAGGACGCTTTGCGTCAGATGCTGCAAAATGCGATTTTCGACCTCCAAAGGATATTTTCCGGGACGAATGGAGACGAAAGGGAACTCCATGTCGGCCCAGCTGCTCTTCCGAATCAATCCTTTGAACAACCGGGTCGTCTGCACCAAGCCAGCGTCGTAGTAGTCAACGAGGTATTCGTCCATCTCACGATCAAACGCATCTTCTTTAATTCTGCAATTTCGGAATTTCTTACTTCGTACCACGTCGGCCCAGCGGCCGTCTGTTTCATCCACACCCGCTAGGTCCCGGAATCTAGGGGCGCCGATGGACAGAACATCATGGATGATTTCGGTGGGGAGGTCGGTGAATGCGGAAGACATGGTCGTGATTGTGGAGCTGTTTAGGTGGACTAAATAGGGCGAAATTGATCAGAAAGCAATGCTATGCTGTTAACTAGTGCTGAATATGCAAAAAATGAGCCCGCACGTTAAGCCCGCAAACATCGGCACCTCCCGGAAGAGACAAAAGAGCTGAAAGAGTCGCCCGAAAAGGCTAAAATATGCGTCCGCCATTACCAGCGTCATCAATGACCGTCGCGTGAACGCATTCAATTTTTTGACCTCATAAAGTAGGCCATTTAAGGCGGTCCCGCCTAGTCAATCTTCAAATTAACGTGACTAAACCTCAATTCAAACCTCACCGAGTGCAGAGACTCATGCGCTGGCACTTGGCTCTAATTCGTGCGCTGGCGTTTATTGTTTTCTTCTCCTTAGGAGACTAAACGCTATTTTTCGAATTACACTTCAGTCCGCGCGACCTGTTATTCGATCATTTAGCGTGTCATCGACGTGCACTTTCCAGGAAGGAAAGAGAGTTTGAGGTCGTTGTTGTTAAGAGACGATTATCATTAGGTTGTAATCTTTGAAGATTTTTAAAATCCACTCAAAGATTAGGTCGTAAATGCTCTTCTAAGCTCTCAAACTTTAAATAATGAGTATCGACACGTTGCCGGTTGCTATAGTGGGCTAGGCGGTAGTAGGCTTATTGGGCTTTGTTATTTACACTCTGTAAACTGGCCTTTAAATTGAGTTTGAGATGTGCGGGCGGATCGTTAACAATGTTGAGTATGAAGTGATTCAACCTGGTCTTGGTCTTTTAGGTCTGTTTTTGCTATCGTTTATTGGGCTCAAAAATTACCGCCATCGTAGTGAGGCAAGCAAACTCTTCTGCGCTTGATGTTCGGGCGCACTTACAAGGAGACCACGTGGACTGATCCATCCAGATTTCAGATATCGTGAAGCTCACGGCGCGGTGAACCTAGCGGCGTTCTCGGGAAATTCAACTTTTATGTCAGATTCGAAGTGAGCTGTTCTCACTTAGTTCCACTAATGCCTCGACCTCCTTAGTCCGTAGGAGGGGAATTCCGCGAGGTTCACTTGTTAGAGAGTGGGCGGTGCGCGCTTCTGGCGCAACTGAGTTTACCACACTTCCCACATTATTTTTTTTTCTAATTTCGGAGTTTCTGGATGCGTTAAGGCCAGAAAGGCATTTTTGACCCGACGGCTCAGGGCTCAGGGCTAATCGATAAATAATTGATGTTATCGAGCGGGTGCAAATTTTTGAAAAAAATAGAAAAATTAATTGAGAGACGGCTGGCTCGCTATCCTGTACGATGGATTTTGCTCTTCTATGCCGATTTCAGGTGAAGGTCTGTGAGCTCTTTCGGT
>MQUG01003353.1:0-70274 GCA_007213375.1 Steinernema feltiae
AATCGATAAATAATTGATGTTATCGAGCGGGTGCAATTTTTGAAAAAAATAGAAAAATTAATTGAGAGACGGCTGGCTCGCTATCCTGTACGATGGGATTTTTGCTCTTCTATGCCGATTTCAGGTGAAGGTCTGTGAGCTCTTTCGGTAGATCACAGACTTTCACAGTCTTCAAACTCTCCCGATTAGAACCCGATGGACTCGCGCTTTGAGCATTTGTGTTAGAATTAATTTCCGCATGCCGTAAAGTTCAATAAGCCGTCTTGAAGCGTCAATTTACCTAAATGAGTCTCTATGTCTAGTCCTCTAGAAAGGAAGTTGCGCTCTCCGATTCCCCAGAGTTCGTTACTGACTTTGAAGCCTGAATCGACCTTGAATGGAAACCGAGATTAACATTCACTCGCAATCTGTGAAGCTCGAGCTGTTTTGGTCTCTTGAATTGATGACTTCCGTTTCAGACACGTTTTAGAGCGCACTTTCAAACGAAGCGCACTTTCGGTTTCCTGTTTGTGCAGTCATTTTCCCTAATTGTGCTGCTCATCCATTCATACGTAGCTCTTTTATTTGTTCTATTTTGAATTGAATTTGAGCCCAAACAAAGGCGGAAATATAGACCGGTTGTCGCTGACTTTTAAAGCCTTAAACCGGATTAACATTCACTCTCAATCTGTGAGACTCAAACTTTCTGCTCCGTTGGATTAACGACTTCCGTTTGAGACAGTTTTTTGCCTCATTAGACCTTCTTTCTCATTGCGAAACTCGGTTTTTCCGTTCCTGTGGTCTATGCTTTAACCCTTGTGCACTTCTTGCGGTTCTTAGCCCCATTTAGTGCTCCATTTGAGCCCAAACACTGGCAAGTTAACATTTGTCGACCAAAAATTGATTTTTCAACTCCATCTCGTCATCTCTAAAACATTGCCTCGTGAACGCTGTTCACAGAATTACGACTTGAAACGGCAAACACGCAATTAACACTCAAAGTCCTTTGTTAATGTGCATTCGTTAAAGCGATGCCTGCCGTCTGAGTTGATGTTATTCCAACGCTTTTCTGATTTGAGCCTCTGGAGACTATGTCTGCTATATGGCTATGTACGCGACCTTATTGTGCTGATGGGCTATGAGCCAAAATATCGAAATGTGGCGCGTTCAGAGGTTTTCAAATTCCTCATTTAATTGCACTTTGACACTAGCGTATGTATGTCCTGTTGGGAACATGTAACGAGCTTCTAGTCGTAAATTTTCGAATTGCTCTACATTAAACCAGGAAACATAGGTTAATGACTTCCATCGTGAACACCGACTTTTCATAGTTTTGCACCCAGATAGCCTCAATATCGTGTTGTTTGGGTGCCCTGGTCGCGAAGAACGCGCATGCCATCGAAATCACGTGAAAAAGCCGTAAACAGTAAGTTTGGCACATGAGATCGCAATCAATCGTCTCAGGACTCATGATTTTCGAGAAAATGTAGAATTCCCGTTAAATTTTGTTATCTCAAGACTAATGTAAGTTGTCCTACACGCAAGCACCGATTTAGTGAGGGTAAACGAAATTTCAGAAAAAGTTGATTTTTTTGGAGCGATGTCCGTGTCCCTTGAACTGCACTTTGGCACTAGCATGTCCTGCTGGCAGCTTCTGGTCATAAATTTGCAGGCGTTTCATACCGCTTGAATCATAAAGTCTATTTTGAATCTTAGTCGGTCATAAACTTTATTTTTCCGTCCTTATGAGGATTTGGATTGAATAGCGGAGTCATGAATTGAAGCAATGAAGCCGAGTCAAACCAAATTGAGTCGGCGAGTATCTTGCTTGAGTTGCTGACTCATTGGCTTCAAGCACTGTCAAGTATTCGTCGTTTATGACGTGATTTGTGTCCATCCAACCCCCCAAACATCAAATCTCGACCTCAAATCATGACCTAGTCGTAGTTTTCGCGCAGTCAATTCAATCAACAGCGACTTCAAATTTACCAAAAGTGCGTCCCAGTTCACTAGTTCTCGTCAATTCCTCACAAAACTTCAATTTGCGAGCAAATCGATGTAGTTTAGTGCAGCGGGTGTATTTTTAGTGCATTTTCGGAGCTTGAACTCGAAGGCAGAATGTCGCTGTTCAAACCTGAAAATGAAAATAGTTCATTGGTTCAACTGACGTGCCGCGACTCTGCAAACAGCTAGTTTAAAGATTTTCTGTTCAAAGTCAATTGGTATTATTCGGATGTTCAACTTCAAATGCAGACAGTGCGCTCCATCTTTTTGGGCTATTACGGTCTCGGCTGCAATCTACAGCGCTTTGTAGCTAAATTTGCTTTCATGGCTATGCTGGCAAATCATTTTTTTAACTTCATTTACCAAAACTGTTCGTGGCACACAAAACTGCACCAGCAACTTCATACAATACTAAAAGCAATGTTTCTCGGCTGTCCCAGCACGAATTAGCCTCAAAACTTGCGAAACAGTAGATTGAAGTCTTGTCCTCATAGCCAAGACAGCGGATTCTGTGAAAATGCGCCATAGATCATAGATTGAATGCGTGACGGAGATAGGACTGAAACGCGTGGTTCTGGCGTGAATTGAACTCAATTCAGCATACATATTTCTGGTATTCCAGTTCTCTCTCTCTCTCTCTCTCTCTCTCTCTGACAACCCGACGATCAACCCGACAATGATTGCCGATTTCATTCTAATGTGTCTCTACATCATTCAAGGCATACTGTATCCGCATGAACAACGATACTAAACGCTCCTTTTAGGCGGCTTTGTTTCAGTCTTCAATGGCGCAGTCTGTATCCTCATCCTAACCGACAGGAATCTGCGTCAAAACAGTGAACTTCTCTTCATTTTGGGGCTCTGTTTTGGCGACGGAATCGACGCGACCGGCTACTTTAATGCTGGAATTGTGCGACTGCAGAATATCCTAATGGGACGAGGTCAGTTTGGAGTTGTTGTAGGAAGCTCTTTCCAAGCTTTAAAGCGAGATTTTGTCTAAGATTTTTGCCCGAACTGCTGCCTCTTTAGGGTCGCATAACAGACAAAAACCTAACGCACAGAATCAGCTTGTTTACCAAATTTACAAGGCCAAAGCCAAGCCAAGCAGAGCGTAAGCTGCTATCTGCTCTCTTCAGCGCATCTGATTTCGCCCAAGTTCCAGACAGAAGTTTATTCTGAGTTTGCGGTTGGATTTGGCGCTCTGATTTGATTTGGTTTGGCTCTGATCTGATTTGGCGCTGAACGGATCACTAGCTGTCTTCAATCAGTCTATATCGCCAACAATCAACACCTCCTTTCAGACATGGACTTTACTAGCCCAATCTCCTGCTTCTACACCTCCTACGCGACACTCTTCTTCTACGGCTACCACGTCACCCCACTCATGATGCTCATCGTCTCCATCGACCGATTCGTCGCCGTTTTTGCGCCTCTTCGTCACGGCTCGATCCGCACCGTCAGCCGTCTAGTCGTCATGCTGTGTGTGGTCGTCTGGGTTACGTTGATTTACGTGGTCGCCTGCGTCCTCATCTCCAGCGGGGAACCGCGAGTCGTCACGCGGCAGTGCTTTGCCGCTGAGATCTACGGACCGAGTCTTTGGGCCTACGTTATCGGTCAGCGATGCGTTCTGATCATCGTGTGTGTCCTCATTTACATGCCGATTTTTGTAAAAACCAGACAAGTAAGTCTACTAGACAAGCTTTAAAATGATCGTTTTGCTCAGATCCTAAAGCGAAAACAAGGAAATCCACGATTGCACCGCTTCAATATCACCATGAGTAAGACTACTTTTACCATCAGCCGCTTGATCGACTCAATTACAGCCCTAATAGTCTTCTCAGCGCTGCTCCTCCTCGCGATACCCGATTCGCTCTGTTTTTTCAACGTTTTCGGTACTGCCGACTACCAGATCATCTTCTACATGATCAGCCTGAACAAGTGCATCGTGAACGTCTTCGTCTACACCCTGCGGCAGAGGGAGCTGCGGAATAGGATTGTTGCCATTGGCAAGAGGATCTTTTGCTGTCAGAAACAGTCCTCGACCAGTGTGATGCCGACGGCGTCAGTGGCGGACATTGCGGAGATGGATCATCGATTTCGATCGAATGCGGGGCGTTAATTGTTGGATTGGGGTCGATTTTCCTAATAAATTCTCTACTACATTGTTTGCTGAATCTGCTGCTCAGATGAAGTCCCGTAGCTCTTCAAACCAGACTAAAAGCTTCTTACCGAGGACGTGAAGAACATACTCAACCTGAGAAGTTTTCAAAAAGTATGGAAGTTGATGTTAGATCCAAATATTCCGCAGATAGCGTACGATTTGATGGGCGATCAAACCAATGGTTTCAGAGCATTCCAGCAGTCGTATTCAGTTGTAGTCGAACGCTTTCAACGCACAAATAAGCTTCTTGATAGATTATCTTTGCGCCACGTTGGATCGCGTAATGTCATTTGGTTTCGCTACAAGACCCATTTAGTCATAAATTGTGAAGAACCAACAAAGTGAAATGACCTAATTTGATGTCTTTTAGACCGCTTATGGTTTTCCAATCAATTTCCACGCATTGGTGGAACCTTAAAGTCAGTACTCTAACGTAGGAACAGAACGTTGGCCAACTGTTCTGTACTTTAGGACCTTTAGCAGCACCACCACCACCACCAACAACAACAACCACAACATTCCAGTTCTCCTTTTTCGCTTTGATCACGCCAGTGCAATCAAGCAAGGGGATTGAGAAATTTCCGAAAGAGATTTCGGAATGAATCAACACTGCTGACTCCACAAAATCACTAAAACGCACCACGTCTAAACCAAAGTTGTGCGAGAAATGCGTGAAATGATTCTGAGATTGCAGACGCACTTCACCATTTTCTAAATTTGGAAATTTGCGATTGCGTAGGTTAAAGTCGGTGACATGGAATGAGTTGGAATGACCTTTACGCTGACCGACTGGCTGTCGTGTTCAGCTGGTAGTCTTCGTGAAGACCTAATTATTCCATCTTAATCGCTTGCAGCCAGCGCGACGCCTGAAAAGCGAAAAAAAGGCAAATTTATTTGGTTTCGCTACAAGACCCATTTAGTCATAAATTCTGAATAAACAACCAAGTTCGTTGACCTAATTTGATGTGTTTTAGACCGTTCACAGTTCAAACAAAGTGCGGAAAGTGCTGAGAACGTTCTAAATTTAATGAATAACGATGTTTATGACTTCCTTCAATGGAACGCTCACATGCATCTAATCTGTACGTACTCTGTTTTCCCATGTGAGAGCTGGATTGAAAAGGTCCGCCTTACGACATGACGCGAGGTCTTTTCAGCCCCCCGGGCGGTCTTGTAATATTCAATTAAGGCTGTTTTCTTCTAATTTTTAATCGATAGGCTCAGAAACGGTGTTGTTGATGTGTCAACTCCTTCCACGTGCTGAAAGAGGCAACGTGGATACATTAAATCACTTTCTTGAAATTCTGGCCTTTTTGCAGCTGTCCTTAGTCGCTTTGGGACCATTTTTGAAAGGTTAATCGCGTCTCTAAAACCTCTTCTTTGAACTAAAAACCCAGACATGCGGCATCTGTTCCTCTGATTGGAAAGCGTTTTATGAGTGCGCGGCGTCTCGAGCTCAACGCCCCGCTATTTCGTCTCTCTTGTAGAAAAGCGTGAATATTTATTTTATGAAACGTTTGTTTTATAGTTGCTTAAGGGCGTTTGGAAGCACTGAAGGGTTTCTGTACCGCTTATCAATTCAAATGACCATTTTCTGCATATCTCCGGTCTTTCGCGTGTGGTGGGCGTTCATCGCGACCTTCAGTTAGCCGTGTAGAAGCCGGCCATGTACAACAGAACTGAGCAGCGGAATGTTGGTTTTCGAATCAATGAAAGTTGATGAAGATCTGAGCCTCTAAGTCAAAGTCTGAGCACTAGTCTATTTGACCGGTTGGAATTGACACCTTGTCTGTAGCTCTATTGGGGTCCTTTTTACATGTTTCGTGAATAATTCTGAATTGAACAAACATTTTTTCTGCAGTACTTCCACCGTCCTGCAGCTGCCCCTAATCGCTTTGTGACTTCTTATGAAAAGTTAATTTGATCTGTCTTTTCTTTAAATAAGTCGCAAAAAGGAAATCAACTACAAGGTCAATTCTTAAACCAGTTCAATGCAACTTTTGATTTTTTGTCCTTTGTTAAAAATTGGCGAAAATTGCCGACAAGTCAACTCTTAGCTACAAGAAATGCCAAAAACGGAAGCAAATTAACCTTTCATAATAGGTTATAAAGTGATTAGGGGCAGCTGCAGGAAAGAGCGGAATTTGTTCAGTTCATAGAAAGAGCTCCAGAGGACAGACACCATTTACTGCATTAGCGTCTGTAGGCTGATTTGCAAACGGAACAAACGGAACGCCTCTTTCACTACAGAGCTGCGAGACGACATAATCGGGAAAAGTGTGCACCTGACGCTTTCCAATTGGTTTAACTTCCAGATTGTTTGAAGGATGGCAAAGAGATGTGATATGCTTGCTGTTTGGCGTAGGATCAGCTGTCTGATAGCTCCCTTGACATCGTGTTGTATTGGAACCTCCGCATCCATCCTTATTTAATTCATCAAGTTTTCGTCTGCTTATAGGCTAAAACTCAATTCAGAACTAATTATTGATTTCTTCGTCTCTCCTAGCGCAGGATTGATGTGTTTACCATTCACAACTGCTTTTGACTTTTAGGAATTTCAGATATTTTAGCGATGAGAGCATTCCTAATTGCAGCCGTTGCTTGAGTTGCATAGCACTGTGGTTCTCGTTCTCTGGTTCGCACTTTAGAGCAGCGAACATCGTCGCGTAGTCCTCGTTTTCAAGGAAATCAAATTATTGTTTTCTCAGTAGATTATCGCCAATTTGAACTGTAAACGATCAAGTTGACGATCACGGACGTGCGTCTTGAAACTGCAAGTTTAGTTCATTTCAGTTAACCTAACCTAGGCCTAAGATTAAATAACAGCAGGGGTCAACCCCAGTCTAGGCCTGTGCTGAACCCACATTGGTGCACGCTGCTAAGTCTGCACCTAAGCCAGTTACGAGCTGGTAGAACATGTTCAAGTTGTTCAAGTAATGTGAGCTAATGTACTGTAATTCGATTTGTCATTGGCTACTCAACCCCGAACTCTGCGCGATGAATTCACAAACAAACCATTGATGGATTTCAATTTCAGGTCACTCCTTACAATGAACCGTCTCATCTTCGGAACATCCTATCTGGCAATGAATTTCGTTGCTCTTCTCCTCAATCTTCTCGTTTCATACGTTAGTTCCTCTATCTTCGCCCTTAGCCTCAAAATCTTCGAATTTCAGGTAATTCTCACAACAAAGGACTACATTTCGTGCTCGTCGTACAAGATTCTCGTCCAAGTGAACGTCACACTCCTGATTCAGATCGTCATTCACATCCTCACAAGCACAAAGACGATTTTCTCGCTGAATTTCGATCTTTGGACAGAGAAATCGATTGGCGCAGTTTTGAATTTTGCCTGGCTAAACACGATGAGTTTGAGTCTACTGTTGGCTCTCGATCGCTTCTACGTCATCGTGTTTTCGATCAAAATTTCGAGAAAAAAATGGATTGAAATTGTAGGTTCATCTTTGTACTTCTCTTGAAACAACGCTTTCTAGACAGCTACCGTAATCGCCTGGCTGCCAGGATGCTGTCTGCTCATCTTCGATCTCACGCCCTTCACTGGCTACGTCTTTGACGCCGTCGTAGTCGATTGGATCTATCAGAACGGCACGTTGACTGACTTTGCGCAGCGATTCGAGCAAGTCGTCACGTTCTCCTCGCTTATCGGCTCGTTCATACTGTATATCCTCATATTCGCCTACATTGCCAAGGTAGAATTGGCCTAAAACGGGGTTTAAACGATGTTTTTAGCATTCACGATCGAAAGCAGAAATCAGAATCTTGATAATCGCGGTGTTGAGCTTCTTCTACGTCTGCCTACAGGAATGCGTCTACCAATTCGGGTCTTTTTGGCTCGAAACGAGCGAAGCGGCAGATATGGGCGTGAACACCATGTTCACCGCTTATCCGCTGTTTTGTCAAATTCTGCACCTGATGTTTAGCAGGTTCGTTTCACTGGGAATGAGCGAGAATAATCAATGAGAAAAATTTCAGAAAAGTCAGGAAAACGATAGTCGCCAAGTTGCTTTGCAGAAACGCGATTGAAGACGGTTCCACAACCGCTCAAGTCATTCATATCAGGTTGATTGGATGGAGCCAGGAAACAAGCACGGGGAATTCACGTAGTTGTTTTCGGTTTTAGTAGCTCACATGAATTGATTTACTCTTTAAAAGACACTGGGAGGTAGAGCCACGCTTTGAAGAAGAGAGTTGACCAGTTTGAGGTTTCTTCGGATGACGGAAAGGCTACTTTGAAGGAGTTTACCTGGCTGGAGCTTGTTCAGAAGAAGGGGATGCGGGCATTGGCTAGGAGAGAACTGATGCTTACTGATGGCAACGCCAGTTATTTCGAAATTTGTGCAAATTTCGTCGCAGAAGTCACGGAATCTCGCCTGATCGGTCACAATTCCTGATCGATCGGTCACGATGCGGTGGGTACTGCTTTCCTTGATCATTATTCTGTTCGTGGGCGGTCGACGCTAGTTTACCTAAAATGTGCCATGAATTGCACCGTGATAGGCCAAAAAGTGCAATGTTTGTTAAAAACGCCGGCCGTAGTCTGCGAGGTCAATACATGAAAGTTTTACTTTTTTTCACATTTACACAACATTCACTATTTGAGGTCAGAGTTCCCAAGAAACGACATGTTCTGAAAGAAATTTGACTAATTCCGAGCTTCAAAGAGTAAGGATTATCCCCAGAATAACGGAACCATGAAGATGCCAACAATGAGTCCGTGAATCGTCTCTTTCCGTGCGTTTCCGGCTGAAAGACCAAATTACCAATGGATTCCTTCGCTGTGGAGCTCACCTTTAGGCGTTGTAGTCATTGGCCTCGGCGATGTTGTCGTGGGTTGCGTTTGAGGAGATGGCGTGGCCGTTGTTGAAGTGCTGCTTGTCAAAGGTGCTGTCGTGGACGAAGATACGGTAGCCGTGGTGGTTACTGTAGTGCTCGGCTGGGTTGTCGTCGAAGGCGAAACGGTGGGAGTCGAGGGCGTTGTTGTTGCGGTCGTTGGGGTTACTGTACTCGTAGAAAGCACTGTTGTTGTCGCAGCCGGCGATACAGTAGTCGTAGAGAGTACTGTAGTCGTTGTCAGGGGCGTAGAAGTGATTGCTGTCGTTTTTGGAGTTACGGTTGTCGTCGAAATCACCGTTGTTGTGGCTACTGTAGTTGGTGTTGGTATCGTAGTAGAAGACACGCTCGAACTGGTCGTTGTCGACTTTGCTACTACGGTAGTTGCGGGCGTAGACAAAAGCAACGGACCAGTTGTAGTGGAGAGTACGGTAGTCGCCGCATTGCTGACATCGCCATAAAACGTGTACCGTACATTTATGGTTGCTCCCGGGCATAACACAGTTATAAGAACGCTGTTATTGGGATCCCAGCTGTCGTACACGTCGGCAAACGTGAAATTATTCGTGAGACAGTTGGCGTTCAGGTGAGAACAGAGCCAAACACTGAAACCTGAAGATTAGCCTCAAAAACGGCTGAATTCAGTGACTTACACGTGTGTTTTTCGGTCGCTTTGATTTCCATTCGAGAACGATACGCTAACTTCTATGCAGAAATCGTCGTCTCGGAACGCCGATGGATCAAAGGAGAAATGCGAGTAATTGCGGGCGGGAATTTCGAGTGAAACGCCCAGGAAATCGCGAGCGTCGACGCCAATAAAGCCAGCAATAGACTGCGTTCCATCGCCAGATCGTTGGAGGCTACAGCCGTAATTGAGGTCCGCGGTTCCATCGCCGTTGTTGATTGTGAAGGGATTCTCAATCCATTCTGCGTGATTTGAGGAGAACAGCACGGCGCTGCTGATGAACGTTGCTCCCTCGTACGAGGAGGCGTTTTCAGACCTAAAAATGCCATGTAATGGTATTGATGGACGACGAAACGTGTTATCTTGTCGCTGGACAACTTGGCACCCACTGAATTTGCATGCCTAACTTGGTGCCAGATCAAAAGCGCATAAACGTTGTCAACCTAAGCATAGGGCTAGATAGGGTTAGCCAAAAACGATGCTTAAGTGCAATACGACAAAGCACCCAGTTAGCCAGGTACCAGATTTTGGGCGCCAAGTCGTCCTGTTCTGGGTTTATGGGAGATTTTAGAGCCTACGTGAGAGAGAACATGTAGAGATTGCCATGATCCTGGACCGCGTGGCGCACCGCAGAGACGTCAACGCGAGTATCTCCAGTGAAGATCATGTCCTAGACGAGAAAATGAGGCAAATTCAGACAGAGATGGAATCTTACAGTCAACGTCACTTGAGGACAATTGGATTTTGTGGTCTTCTCGAAGGCGTCGTTGATTCCCGTCGGAGTAAGGAACACGATGGGGCAATCCGCATGGATTCGTTCATGAATGGCGAAATCCCTCAGCGCGAAGACGTTTCCGCCCAATCCAAGGGTTCCTTTTCCCGCGCAAACGCCTGAAAAAGGCGGTTTAGTGACCTGCTTTAGTAGTTTAGAGAAACCGATTTTTTAAAATAAGAATGTCACCGAGCCGGCGTTTTTGAGCCAAGCTCAAAATGTCATCGAGCCGAGCCACAAGCCGGCCGTCTCGATTTCCGGCTCCTAGGCTTCACGGCCTGCAAGATAAGCTGTCTATACCTTTGACTTTGTCCTTCTCCATAAAGTAGAATATTGTAGCCCTCCACATGGTAGAATCGCTAGAGACGCCGTCAAAGAGGTCTCCATAATCAATAGTCAACTGTTCAGCCGCATCTCCAAAGCATTGAACTCCGAATCTGACTACGACGTTCGTGTTTCCGTAGTCGCGGACGTCAAGAACAAAGTCATCTACATTAAACTGTTCATCGCCGCTTGAGAACGTGATTTTGGTAAGATTGACGCTTGGGGCTGAGTTGACGAACACACACGTCGGTTTCGAAAAGCTCAACGTCGCAATTTGGTCGCTGGCGAAGAGCATGAAGGGATGTTCAGTGTTGATTTCGCCCAGATTGCCTCCGAAAGTGTACCAAACCTGCACGAGTTTGTTCCGGGTGCACTTGTCGCGTTTGTTGAACCGAATCTGCACGGAATTGGACGGAGACCAGGTGTCGAATACTTGGAAGTATGGAATTTTAGTCCCCAGGTAGAGTCCGCTTGTTCTAAGCAGAGAATCGTTTCATTTGATTTGAAAGATCGATTTGATATGAAATAAGTGCCTCTGCTTGACCGCGCACGAAGCCTAAGCGGAAACTGAGCTGGCAGGAAGCACGGAGAATTCCGTCATAACTGAATAATCAACTTTTAAAGAACCTGATTTATTTGATTAGATTGATTAGGTCCACGTAACTAAACGCAGCTAACAGAAAGAACTACAGAAAGAGGGAGTTTAGAGATCGATTCAAGATGAAATGGTCGAGCATTTGCTTGACTCCACCAAGCCTACGCCTAAACTGAACTAATAGGAAGCACTGAACCCTACTAGGGACAGCTAAAGTGGTTCAATTAGGTGCGAAATCTAATTCTGAGATGGTGAGGTGAAAAAGCTCTGGTGAGAAGCCAACTTACGATTCATCGTCTTCCACGAACCACACTTCCACGGCATCACAATCCTCGCTGACGTTCGGAATGTCAAACTGGAACCAAGAGTGGTTTCCAGCCGGAATGGAGATGGTCAATGGACTAGAGCTGAGGGCGTAGTTGTCGACGTATCCGCTGATCGTCTCCGTTGGCGTCGATTCGCGCCACAGATTGCAAAGCTCCGTTTGCTGGTCCTGTTCCAAGGATTCGCTGCCGTCGCCGTTGGTAATCGCGATCGGATTCGAGATCCACTCTGCTGAATTCACAGAGAACATGACGGCGCTGCTGAGGAATGTTTCCCCTTCGTAAGAGGAGGCGTTTTCAGACCTGAAAATACAACAATTTTATTGAATTTGAGGACTTCCGGCTTACGTGAGCGTGAACATGTGAAGATCTCCGAACTGATTGATTCCGTGTTGGACCGCAGAGACGTCGATGCGAGTATCTTCGGTGAATTTCATGTCCTAAAACAGGTTATTAAGAAATTGCAGGCTTGTATTAACGAGCTACCCTCAAAGTGACGACCGGACATCCTGATTTCGTCGTCTTTTCGAAGGCGTCGTTGATTCCTGTTGGTGTTAGGAGCACGATTGGACACTTGGCGTTGATCTTGTCGTGGACGGCGAAATCCCTCAGAGCGAAGACGTTTCCGCCCAATTCAAAGGTTCCCGTGCCCGCGCAATCTCCTGAAAACGCCTGGAATCAAGCAAACAGTCATCTGTCCCACCTGCGTCCTTCTCCATAAAGTAGAACACTGTAGCTCTCCACATGGTCGAGTCGCTCACGACGCCGTCAAAGAGGTCGTCGTAGGAGATCTCAAGGTGGTCTTCAAAGCACGCGGATCCAAAGTTCACGACGACGCTCTTCTTCTCGTGGTCGAGAACCTCGGAAACGAAGCTCGCCACGCTGAACTGTTCCCCGATACTCGAGAACGTTATCTTCGAGAGATCGACGCTCGGCGCTGAGTTGACGAACACACACGTCGGTTTGGAGAACTTGATTTGGGTGATTCGGTCGCCCGCGAAGAGCATGAACGGAAGATCAGGGCTGATTTCTGGGTGAGCGGTGGTTGGAGCCGGTGTGATAGTCGTTGGAGGATAGAGCGTCGCTTTTACTACCGTATACCGCACCTTCGCTTTGCTCAATTTACAGTTTTCAGCTTCCAAGCGGCTAATTTGGATTGTGATTGCCTTTGAACAGTTCAAAACGGCCTTTCCGGGGGGAATTGTGACAGTTTTCCTTAAGAAAATGCTGAATTACACCTGAATTTCCCGTTTGAGGCTCACTTGTTGCAAGTGACCGTCAGCGGAGTGCACGCGCTGTCATAGGACGGAATGTCGAGAGTCACCTGGGCGTCGTAGTTGAAGGAGACCGCCAGGGAGACGTTCTCCGCCCCAAAGGGATCGCTGTCGATGTAGCCGGAGCCTCCAGCGCCGCCAAAGTCCCGCGAGAAGCTGCAGATTCCATCTTTCATTTCCGCGTTCGTGTTCATCGCGTAGATGAATTTGTTGACCCACTGCTCCACGCCGTTCCAACGCGTGATGCGGAGCGTCGCGGCGTTGCGGAGGATCGTTTGACCGGCAACGTTGGTGTTCTTCCTTGAAAGACGCTCGTAAACTCAGAATTCCCAGTCGACTCACGATATCGAGTAAATGGAAAGATTTCCCGCATCGAGGAGCCCGTGGGGTACGGTAGACAGTTCGACTTGCAGATCGGCCGGGAATGTAACGGGTTCACCCTGAAACCCATGTTGTCAGAGATTATCAGAAAATTCAAAAATTACAAGTAATGCAGAGGTCTCAAAGCCGACTGTTGGACAAATCGAGTCGCTAAAACTGTACATGTGATCCAGGTTTTGCACGTTGATCGCGTTCTCGCCGGTGATCGTGAGGAGCACAACTGGACAGTCGGGATGGATGGATAACGACTGTGGAATGTCCTTGTCCCCGTAGACGAAGACGTTTCCGCCATTATTGAAGGTTCCCGTTTCAGCACAGGTGCCTAGAGAGCTCGAATTGGCGTAAATTAGTAGATATCAGCCCACCTTGAACTTTGCTCTTCTCCGCAAAGTAGAAAATCGTGTTGCGCCACTCGGGTGAAGTCTCGTTTGAACCCCATGAGAGGCTACCGTAGTCAATTTTAACTTCCACCGTCTCATCAGAGAAGCAATAGACCCCGAAACGGCAAATTGGAAGAAGATTCGGCGCTACAAATGCTCCCAGCGGCTTAACTTTTTGCAGAAAATCGATCGCTTGTGGTTCGCTTATTGTAAAGTTACTGTAGACTTCCGTAAAGGTGACTTCGGAGATGTTCACGTTGATCGCAGTGTCAACGAAGATGCACGCGGGCTCGCCGAATCTAACAACGTCCACATGGTCGCTTCCAAAGACCATAAAGGGAAGCAGATGAGCGATCTTCACCGGAGGCAGCTCCGTTGATAGGGGCGGCTGAGGGGTTGTTGTTTGCGGAGCGGCGAGGTAGCCGCTGAAGGTGTAGGTCGCTACACAACGCGGGTTTGTCGAGTCGAAAAGGATTCCGACGGAATTCGAGGCGCTCGACGTTTCCCAATTGTCAATATAAAAGAAAACGTTCTCTCCTTCTCGCAGCAGCTGTTCTCTGAAACGAGAAGCTTGAAATGATCATAATGTGTGGAATATCCTTACGAGAAACCACCCATATTGTCCTCGAATCGCACGGCCGCCGTTCCACACGAGACGTCTATCTCAATCGTCGAGTGGTTTCCCGCAGGAATGTGCAGAATCGGAGCGGACGCACCGAGCGGATAGCTATCGATGTAGCCGCGGACGATTCCAGGGCTTTGGGCTGGATTGTGCCACAGAACGCACTTTTCTGAGTTTTCGTCGTCGTCGAATTTCTCGTTGCTATCGCTGTTCATGATGGCGAAGGGATTCTGCACCCATTGTGGTGAATTCGAGTAGAAAACGACCGCGCTGCTGAGGAACGTCTCTCCTTCAAATGCAGAAGCGTTTTTAGACCTGAAAATACCGTAACTTTCAACAGTTTGGGGTTGAGCCTACGTGAGCGTGAACATGTGAAGATCTCCCAACTCATTGATTCCGTGTTGGACCGCAGAGACGTCGATGCGAGTATCTCCAGTGAAGGTCATGTCCTAGACGAGAAAATGAGACAAATTCAGACAGAGATGGAGTCTTACAGTCAACGTCACTTGAGGACAATTGGATTTCGTCGTCTTCTCGAAGGCGTCGTTGATTCCTGTTGGTGTTAGGAGCACGATTGGACACTTGGCGTTGATCTTGTCGTGGACGGCGAAATCTCTCAGAGCGAAGACGTTTCCGCCCAGTTCAAAGGTTCCCGTGCCCGCGCAATCTCCTGAAATCGCCTGGAATCAAGCAAACAGTCATTTGTCCCGTCCCTACCTGCGTCCTTCTCCATAAAGTAGAATACTGTAGCTCTCCACATGGTCGAGTCGCTCAGGACGCCGTCGAAGAGGTCGTCGTAGGAGATCTCAAGGTGGTCTTCAAAGCACGCAGATCCAAAGTTCACGACGACGCTCTTCTTCTCGTGGTCGAGGACCTCGGAAACGAAGCTCGCCACGCTGAACTGTTCCCCGATACTCGAGAACGTGATCTTCGAGAGATCGACGCTCGGCGCCGAGTTGACGAACACACACGTCGGTTTGGAGAACTTGATTTGGGTGATTCGGTCGCCCGCGAAGAGCATAAAGGGAAGATCAGGGCTGATTGCGGGATGAGGGGTGGTGAAAGCCGGTGTGGTAGTCGTTGGAGGATAGAGCGTCGTTTTCAGAGGTGGCTCTACCGTATACCGCACCTTCACGTTGTTCAACTTGCAGTTTTCGGCTTCTGATCGACTGATTTGGATTGTAATCGCCTTCGAGCAGTTCAAAACGGTCGTTCCTGTGGGATTTGTGACTGTTTTCCTTAAGATAATCTTTAATTAGGGTCTGTATCGTCGAATTCTGGCTCACTTGTTGCAGGTGACCGTCAGCGGAGTGCACGCGCTGTCATAGGACGGAATGCCGAGGGTCACCAGGGCGTCGTAGTTGAATGAGACCTCCAGGGAGACGTTCTCCGCCCCAAAGGGATCGCTGTCGATGTAGCCGGAGCCTCCAGCGCCTCCAAAGTCCCGCGAGAAGCTGCAGATTCCATCTTTCATTTCCGCGTTCGTGTTCATCGCATAGATGAATTTGTTGATCCACTGCGTCACGCCGTTCCAACGCGTTATGCGGAGCGTCGCGGCGTTGCGGAGGATCGTCTGCCCAGCAACGGTGGTGTTCTTCCTGGAAAGTCGCTCGTAAACTCAGAATTCCCAATCGCCTTACGATATCGAGTAAATGGAAAGATTTCCCACATCAAGAAACCCATGGGGTACGGTAGAGAGCTCGACTTGCAGATCGGCAGGGAATGTAACGGGGGCAATACCCTGAAAAACAGGCCATAAGACACTGTCAAGAAGCTTAAAACTTACAGATAGTTCAGAGGTCTCAAAGCCGACTGTTGGACAGATCGAGTCGCTAAAGCTGTACATGTGATCCAGGCTTTGTACGTTGATCGCGTTCTCGCCGGTGAGCGTGAGGAGCACAACGGGACAGTCGGGATGGATGGATAAGGACTGCGCTGTGAGTGAGTCACCGTAGACGAAGACGTTTCCTCCTTTATTGAAGGTTCCCGTGCCAGCACAGGTGCCTAAAGTGGCGATTTTAGATCAGTTTATCGTCCATCAGCCCACCTTGAACTTTGCTCTTCTCCGCAAAGTAGAAAATCGTGTTCCGCCACTCGGGCGAAGTCTCGTTTGAACCCCAAGAGACGCTACCGTAGTCGACTTGAACTTCCACAGTCTCATCGGGGAAGCAATAGACCCCGAAACGGCAAATTGGAAGAAGATTCGGCTCTAGAAATGCTCCCAGCGGCTTAACTTCTTGCAGAAAGTCGATTGCTTGTGGTTCGCTGGTGGTGCCATTGCTGTAGAGCTCAATGAGGGTCACTTCTGTGATATTGACGTTGATTGCGGTGTCCACGAAGATGCAAGTTGGCTCGATAAGGTTGATTTTGCGAACTTGGTCGCTTCCAAACACCATGAACGGTAGCGCGTGATCAAAGATCACCGGAGCTGTAGTCTGTGACGTAGTCGTTGTTATCAGGGATACGGTAGTTGGTGAAGTTGTTGTCGGGAGCGCAGTTGTACTCGACGGCGTCTTGCTGAAAGTGTACGTCGCAACACAGGGTTCATTCGCCCCAAAACTGAGTCCAATTGCATTGGTTGCCGTCCACACTGGCCAGGAGCCGGCCGTGAAGACGTTCTTCCCCATGGGTAGAGTTTGTTCTCTGTAATTTCACTTTGAATTAACCCAAAATTGGCGCAAATGCGCTCACGACAATCCGTTCTTATTCTCGAATTGTATATCGACGTATTCGCAGGAGACGTCAATCTCAAAACGCGAAAAATTGCCGGCGGGGATGTGGAGAATCAGCTGCTCAGAGAGGAGCGTCGAAGTGTCGATGTAGCCCTTGACCATTTCGAGGTTTGGGCTTTCGCTACGCCGTAGAATGCACTGTTCAGTGCTTTGGTCTACTTCCAACACCTCGTTGCCATCGCTGTTCACGAAGGCGAAGGGATTCTGCACCCATTGCTGTCGATTCGAGTAGAAAACGACCGCGCTGCTGAGGAATGTTTCACCCTCGAAAGAGGAGGCGTTTTCGGACCTGAAACTGCCGTAATTTTCATAAAATAGGGATTGAGCCTACGTGAGTATGAACATGTCCAGATCTGGTAGGTCTTTAGCTCCATGGGGAACCGCAGAGACAGTGATATGATCGTCTGCAGTGAAGGTCATGTCCTAGACGAGAAAATGAGATCAATTCAGACAGAAATGGAGTCTTACAGTTAAGGTCACTTGAGGACAATTCGAGTTCCAACTTCTCTGGTCGACGTCGTTCATTCCGGTCGGCGTGAGGAGCACGATGGGACAATCCGCGTTGATCTGGTCATGAACGGCAAAGTCCCTCAGAGCGAAGACGTTTCCGCCCAGCCCAAGGGATCCCTTTCCCGCGCAAGCGCCTGAAAACGCCGTTTATGCGTCCAAATACCATTTCTTCCTACCTTCAACTAGATACTTTTCCATGAAATAGAATACGGTAGCCCTCCAGATGGTCGAATCGCCAACTCCGTCGTACAGGTCGCTGTAGTCGATGCTCAGAGACGTAACAGAGCCTGGGAGACATTTGATGCCGAATCGGACGATGACGCTCTCGTTCGTGTGGTCGAGGACGTCGTTGACAATGTCCGCGGCCGTGAAGGACGTTCCGTTCTCGTTGCTGTTCTCCTCCCAGAAAACAGGAGTGAACGTGATCTTCGAGAGATTCACGTTGGGCGCCGAGTCGATGAAGAGGCACGTGGGATTGACGACGTTGATTTGGGTGATTCGGTCGCCCGCGAAGAGCATGAAAGGAAGATCAGGGCTGATTGATGGATGAGGGGTGATTGGTGCCGGTGTGTTGGTTGTTGAAGGATGAAGCGTAGTTTTCAGGGGTGGATTTACCGTATACCGCACTTTTACGTTGCTCAATTTGCAGTTTTCGGCTTCTGATCGACTGATTTGGATTATGATCGCCTTGGAGCAGTTCAACACGGTCGTCCCTGTGGGATTTGTGACTGTTTTCCTTAAGATAACCCTGAATTAGGGTCTCCATTGTCGGATTGTTGCTTACTTGTTGCAGGTGACCGTCAGCGGAGTGCACGCGCTGTCATAGGGCGGAATATCCAGGGTCACCTGCCCTGTGTAGTTGAAGGTCACCCATAGAGAGACGTTCTCCACTCCGAACGGATCGCTGTCGATGTAGCCAGCGCCAGGATCGTTCGCGAAATCACGTGACAGACCGCAGTGTCCGCCTGACATCTGGATGTTCGTGTTCATCGCGTAGACGAACTTGCTGATCCACTGCTCCACACCGTTCCAACGCTCCATGCGAAGGATCGCAGCGTTGCGGAGGATCGTCTGTCCGGCAATGTTGGTGTTTTGCCTAAAAATTGACAACTGGAAACCTAGCTTGCTGCTTCCTCGACTTACGAAATCGAGTAGATAGAAAGATCTCCGATGTCTACAAGTCCGTGAGGTACGGTAGCGAGTTCAAGTTGCAGATTAGGAGGGAACAGGTCGCTAAACTAAAAATCACGCTTTTTAGTCTATCAAAACCTGCTCTAAGTACCATTATTTCGGTCATTTCAAAGCTGACTGATGGACAAATTGAGTTGTTGAAGGAGTACATCTTCTGCAAGTCGTCCGAGTTGATCGCGTTCTCGCCAGTGAGCGTGAGGAACACAACGGGACAGTCGGGATGGATGGATAAGGACTGCGCTGTGAGTGAGTCACCGTAGACGAAGACGTTTCCTCCTTTATTGAAGGTTCCCGTGCCAGCGCAGGTGCCTAAAGTGGCGATTTTAGATCAGTTTATCGTCCATCAGCCCACCTTGAACTTTGCTCTTCTCCGCAAAGTAGAAAATCGTGTTCCGCCACTCGGGTGAAGTCTCGTTTGAACCCCATGAGAGGCTACCGTAGTCGAGTTCAACCTCCACCGCGGCATCAGAGAAGCAATGGACTCCATAGCGTAAAGTGGGAAGAATTTTGGGTGAAAAGATTACCAACAGCGGATTAAGTTCTTGCAGAAAGTCAATCGCTTGTGCCTCGCTGGTGGTGCCATTGCTGTAGAGCTCGGTGAGGGTCACTTCCCTAATATTGACGCTGATCGCAGTGTCCACGAAGATGCAAGTTGGCTCGTTGAGCTTGATTTGGGTGACTATGTCGCTCCCAAATACCATAAAGGGTAAGGAATGGTCCACAACTATGGGTTCTCTCGGAGAAGGCGTCGATTTTGATGGATAAGCTACCGTATACCACACTTTTACGTTGTTCAGCTTACAAGTTTCAGCTTCCGAGCGACTGATTTCGATCGAGATCGTCTTGTAGCAAGTCAAAACGGTCTTTCCAGTGGGATTTGTGACTGTTTTTCTTAAGAAAATGCTGAATTAGGCCTGAATTTCCCGTTTGAGGCTCACTCGTTGCAGATTACCGCCAGCGGAGTGCACGCGCTGTCATAGGACGGGATGTCGAGGGTCACCTGGGCGTGGTTATTAAAAGAGACCTCAAGGGAGATGTTCTCTGCCCCAAACGGATCGCTGTCGATGTAGCCGGAGCCTCCAGCGCCTCCAAAGTCCCGAGTCAAACCGCAGCCGCCCTCCATCATCGGGATGTCGGTGTTGACAGCGTAGATAAAGTCCTTTATCCATTCTTGTGTGGCGTACTGCGTCAGTCGCAGCATCGCAGCATTACGGAAGATCGTCTGTCCTGCGATATTGCTTTTTTTCCTAAATCGCTGTTAAAACCTGCTTTTCTATCTCAGAGACTCACCTAATCGAGTAGATGGACAGATTACCAACATCAAGCAGTCCATGGGGTACGGTAGCGAGCTCTACTTCCAGGTCGGCTGGGAACTTGTCGCTGAACTGTAACGATCACGCTTTAAGCTACATTCATGTAAAGCTAAATTACCCATAATTCGCCAGATTGAAAGCTCACAGCTGGACAGATTGAGTTGTTGAACTGATACGCAACGTCCGCGGTCTTGTTGAAGGTCTGCGCGTTCTCATCGGTGACCGTGAGGAGAACGAGAGGACAGTCCGGGTGGATGGAGACAGAGTCGATTTGCAGACCGTAGCCGTAGATGAAGACGTTTCCGCCGCTCTTGAGTGTCCCGGTGCCAGCGCAAGTGCCTACAGCAGCCATTTTATGTCAGTTTATCGTCTATCAGCCCACCTTGAACTTTGCTTTTCTCCGCAAAGTAGAAAATCGTGTTCCGCCAGCCGGATGAACTCTTGTCGGTTCCCCACGAGAGGCTACCGTAGTCGATATGAACCTCTTCCGTAGAGTCTGAGAAGCAGTAAACTCCAAAACGAAGCCAGCTTGCATAGGTACTCGCATCCTGCAGAAAATCAACGGCTCTGACGTTGCCAACGGTGCCATTGCTGTAGAACTCGGTGAGCGTGACCTCGGCGATGTCCACGTAGATTGTAGTGTCCACGAAGACGCAAGATGGCTCGTTGAGCTTGATTTTCCGCACTTGGTCGCTCCCAAATACCATAAAGGGTAGCGAGTGATCGACGGTCGAGAGTGGGACTACGGTAGACGCGAGATCCGCTGAGATTGGCAGCCACAGCGCTAGTAGAGCCAACAGGAGGCGCTCCTTCCAACGCGCCATTTCCAACGGTCGAACAAGAAAGAAGAAACAGTGGCGAGCGACGTTTTACAGGAAAGAGATAAGCTCGGCGCTCATTCCAAATGACGAAACGCCGTAAAACGCGTTGATTGATAAGCAGAGCATGTGGAGAGGGTCATCAGAAATGGCCAAAAATTGGTGGGAATTTGATGTTCAAACTGAAGGAAATTGAATCTGTGGATTTTGCAGATTGTGTAATACAAGTTCAACCTTGATAGCCGTGACCAAAAGGCTCAAACTGGCCTCTTTAAGCAACGACTTCCGCGCTCTATATTGCGGCTATAATGTAGCTGCGAATTGATCTAAACAACACTCCAAAAGATAACATCCTACGCGTGCGCTAACGCGATCATCCAATCATCCGATGGTCATCATCGTGGCTTATCACACGTGATAGCAGCAGCAGCAGCGGCGGAAGGTGTACTTTGTCCAGTTTGCAATGGAGAAAGTTTCTGTTTCGATTTACAGCCGGCTCCTGTTAACGACAACGTTGCAAAATGCGACAAAATCGCATTTTCCTGATAAGATGAACATTAAAACCAACTTCCTTTTGGTTTAAGCGACCCCACGTGCACCGAAGCAGGATAACGGCTTCATAGAGCTTCCGGCGATGATGACTAAGCTTCAGTTGCTCACTCTGCGCAACTTGGGCTGACTGCCTTCGTTTTTTAGCCTAGTTCTGTGGCATACCAGTCTTGGTAGTGGCTCCGAAAGCACCTGGTGCCGAATCATCCTAGCGCCGAGTTGTTACGTACCCCTACTTACACAGTTTGAATGAAATTGAACTCAAAAACACCGCAGAAAGCAGAACTAAAACTCAAAAAGCAAAGATCAAACGTTCCTACTCCGTTGCGCTCCTTATCAGCGCTGAAATATCATCAAATTGGTTTACAGCTGATTGCTCCGTGCAACAGCTTACAAACTGAAATTTTAAATAGTCTTTTGTTGAATTTTGAAGCTCGGATGCGCGACTTTTTGCTGTTGAGATTGCGATGCGAATTGAGCAACTTTGAAGTGCAATTTTTTAGTCCAAAATTAACGCTGTTCTCATCGCCAGCGATACGTTCTCAGTGGAGATATGATTTTTTAATGTTGAAAGAGACCGACTTCACAAGAGCTGCTTATCAAGCTTTGTTCTACGGCGTTTCATCAGTTCCGATCAACACTCGCTCTCCTGTTTCTTTCACGTTGTCAAGAAATTTCACATTGAAAGGAGCTCCTGATCGGTCGCCACGCGTTGCATTAAATGACTGAGGCGTCGCTCCTGAAAGCGGGAATTGGCTTTCGAGTGCGAATATGAAAACAGTCGTGATGTGCTCGCAATTTGTGCGCAGAATTCAAAATTCAAGGTGTTCAAGCTTACAATCACAGTTAAATAAAGGCGCGGATTGCTCGCGCTTCAGTGTTTATTCTAGATAAACAACGTTATGCTGAAAGTCTCCATACTGCTCGTATTCGTCAAACTCCTTTCCAACGGTCGCCTCTTTCGAAGTCAGGCAGACGCGTATACGCAAGATTGTAGAAAAGGCTTCAATTTGCTTTGAGGCGTCAGTCGGGTGGTCTTGGATGTACATGTAACCACCGTACCATGTCAGCTTTGCAACTTTCCGGAATCCTAGTTCACACAGGAGCGAATCAATATTATCCATGAGTGTGGGGACATCAGCGACTTGCATTTGGCTCGGAAAAACGGTCATTTGCAGCCAGTGCTCGACCACCGCGGTTAGAAGTTCTTTCGTATTATTAACGGAGAAAAGGGAAAGGCAAATGAAATTGGGTCGTTTCACAAAGTCCAAGAACGCATCAAGAAAATCGAGCTCCTCGAACGTTTTACCGAAAGGAGCATATGAAGTGTGAAGAGTCTGAAGAGAGGGATTCTTGAGCATCTTTTTGAAGTGCTCTGTGAAGACGTCTGCGCGAAAATCAAAATAGATCTTTAAAGCGTTGATGGGGGAAGAGGCGAGGAATTCTAGAATTTCAGCGATTCTTTCCAAACTTGTTTTTTTTCTGTTTGAAACGAATTTCGACCTCTTGTGTACGCTGCGTGACGTGACACAAAATTCGATTTTCAAACTCCACCGGCAGGCATCCGATATCGATTGTTAGATAGGTGAAGAGCAGATGATCCTAACTATCTTCATAGCAAACAGACCCAATTCCGTGATCATCGTTTTGAGACCGTCATTGTAACAATGCTGAAAGTGACAGTGATTGATATCCGTGGCGTAAAGGTGTCCCAGTGCGAATTTTCGTCCGTAGCGAATGACGTCCGCCCATCTTCCGTCCGTCCGTTCCAGTTTCTCCAGATCTCCGAATTTCGGGCACCCGATTTTGAGGACGTCGAAGATGATGTCGTTGGAGAGGAGTGCGAACGCGTTCAAATTACAAGCTGCAGCCGGGTCATCAGCAAAAAAATAAATACGAAATTTTGGAACCGGGAACCGGGAAATATTTCGTAATAAAGCGTGCCTTCCAAAGAGTGGTTAACTTTACGTCTTTTTCTAATTTTGACATTAACAAAATATAATAAAATTTAAAAAAGTAAAATTTACTTCAACCGGTAACAGGCACCTAGTCTAAACAGGTAAATAGTTTTTAATTTTAACAATTTTCAATTTCCAAACAACAAACTTCAAAAGTCGAACGGTAAAAGATTACAAAGATTACGGTAGATTACGGGGTTTGATTTCAACTCAAACACAAGCGAATTCTTCGGAAAGATGCAAGCTGAACGCGCGCCAAAAAAAGTTGTGTTTTCTGTCGCGTCGGGAGCCAATTGACAGTTTATCTCTCTTTGTAGCTATCATTCTATTCACATAGCTGACTTCATTCCGATTCAGCCCATAAAAACTCTGCAGCTACCTAGTATAGAGATAATCCCTAAAGTCTTTGTTTTCAAAATTTAAAAATTCAGAGCAACTACAGTTTTACAGCAAAAAAGGTTTTTTTGCGCGCACTTGCGTCCGCCAAATTGTTGATGTTTTTGAACGCTCCACTTAAACGACGCTCCACGCTCTTAATGAAAACTATAATCTTTGTTCGGTGAAAAGGTCGGGTTAGACGAACGATCGACATTCAAACGTTGTGTTGTGTTTTTCTCTCTCAAGTTGCTTGGTTTTTGACTATTGATCACATCTGTTTGTTGTCCAGGATTTCGCTAATATTTTGCTGGACTGTGTTCGTTAAAAGCAACTTTTTCTGAAAAAAGGTTACATCTATTTGTTGTTCTTAGTTGTCGTTCAAATATTTTCAAATTTCAGATTATCCAACTATAGATTACAATTGTTTGTTGTCCAGCACAAAACGATTCAGTTTGACTTGTGTTACAGGGCTGCACCCAAGCTGAGTTCACGAAATTTGTCATACAATCTAAGAAGCTCCAGGAAACAACAGAAACAATGACAACAACAGAAACTGAAAGGATGAATGCGTTAACGGGAGCGCGTATTTCTGGAGAACGTGCGTGGGGTATCTTGTTCCATTTTTTTGAAGCGGGAGTTACTAACATAGAGAAACTCTCTGAAACTTTCACCGGTACACAAGCAAGGTTAGCGAGTTCTATTTTATAAATAAAACAAACATTTGTTGCTTTCAAGGGAAGCGTTCAAGATTCGATGTCTGTTTGTTGACCCAACAAAATTCGGAAAAATCCGATGGCAAGCAAATGGTAAGTGCTATTATGAGAAAACAGTAAAGGAAGTGCAGACGGCACTTCTGAACGCTGCCGTGGGCGGGTGCGCTGATAAGGGTGCATTAACCATAGTCGTCCTAGTTTTAAGGAACGTATATAGCCAGTCCGTCACCGCCATCGTGTACATAAATTCGCCGTCACCGTCATTTTGACGGCGACAGTTGAAAGATTTGAATCGCTGCCGTCATTTTAAAAAAACTTGTGTTTCCGCTTGATTTGGTCATGTTTGGGGTGGGTTTTTGCGCCTTTCTCGAAAAAGTTGAGAAACCAGATCGTCACAGAACAAAGAAATAGACTGCACGAGTCTATTCTACTACGTGCGGTCCATTATACCTGTGTTTAGTCACTTAATTGTACATTTAATTTTTTTCAGTACTTACTAAGAAGATTAGAAAAGCAATGGACAAAATCTTCAAATTGCAACCAAACATGATACGAAACGAGAATTACTACAGAAAGGCGTAAATTACTTCTTCTTCGAAGAGAATTTGGCGCAACTCGCACTTGAAACAGTAAAGAATATCTCAAAATCACACAAAATCATCCAACAATATTTAGGACATTACAAGTAGTCTGAGTCTTTTACGTGATGAACGTGATAAACGATCACACTTACCTGAATGGAAAATTAAAAAGTAAGTTTTAAAAGTACAAACTGGAATAACGAACAAAATTAAGTGTGTTTCTGGAACATCTAGTAGCCTACGTACAAGGAGCCAACAGTAAGTCGATTTTGCAACTTAAGAAAATTAAATTGCGGTCAGCGCGAAGTTTCCAGTTTGCCCTTCTCAAATGCGCAACTTCAAAGCTTGGGAAGGAAGTCTGGAGGACTACTCCGTTAAGGCGCTCAATTTCCTTAAAACTGCTTGCACGGTCGAATGAGATATTTATTCAATCAGTTAATCCATGCGCGAAAAGAGTGTTATTCCAGCCGTACGATACCAGCCGTACACCGCACCGCTTCATAGTTATCGTATTCCCCAAACTCTTTTCCAACGCTCGCCTCCTTCGAAGTCAGGCAGACGCGTATTCTCAAGAATAAAGAAAACGCTTCGATTTGCTTTGAGGCGTCAGTCGGGTGGTCTTTGATGTACATGAAGCAGCCACGCAAATGCGAGCTCAGTTCAGCAACTTTCCGGAATCCCAGTTCATACAGGAGCGAGTCATCGTGTTCCTCGAGGTTCCTCTTAGAGCTCGAATTTATGCATTCATAACTGCAATTATGCAATGCAAGGCCGTCCTCTCGTCTAAAAGCAGTGCAAAGGTGCTGTACGCATTGCTTTTCACCTCTATTTAAGTCGAAGGATGCAACTTCCCGACGCACGTAGCCATGGCTGCAGCTTGTAATTTGAACGCGTTCGCACTCCTCTCCAACGACATCATCTTCGACGTCCTCAAAATCGGGTGCCCGAAATTCGAAGATCTGGAGAAACTGGAACGGACTGACGGAAGATGGGCGGACGTCATTTGCTGCGGACGGAAATTCGCACTGGGACGACTTTACGCAATGGTTGACAAGAAAGGTCACCATCAGAAATGGTTTAATGACGGTCCCAAAACCGCAATCACGGAATTGGAGGATCTGTGCGCTATGCAGAGCTGGGATGATCTGCTGTTCACCTCTGTTTACCTTGATATCGGATGCCTGTCGGTGGAGTTTGAAAATCGAATTTTACGCCACGTCACGCGGCGCACACAAGAGTTAGTGGTCCATTTCGAACAGGAACAAACAAGTTTGGAAAGAGTCGCTGAAGTTTCGGAATTCCTCGCCTCTTCCCCCATCAACGCTTTGAAGATCTATTTTGATTTTCGCGCAGACGTCTTCACAGAGCACTTCAAAAAGATGCTCATGAATCCCTCTCTTCATACTCTTCATACTTCATATGCTGCTTTCGGCAAAACGTTCGAGGAGCTCGATTTTCATGATGCGTTCTTGGACTTTGTGAAACGACCCAATTTCATCTACCTTAACCTTTACATTCATTCAGCTGACAGTACGAACAAACTTCTAACAGCGGTCGTCGAGCACTGGCTGCAAATGACCGTTTTTCCGAGCCAAATCCAATTTGTTGACATCTCCAACCCCAGGAACCTCGAAGACTCGCTCCTGTATGAACTCGGATTCCGGAAAGTTGCAAAACTGAGTTTGTACGGCTGTTTCATGTACATCAGAGACCACCCGACCGACGCCTCAAAGCAAATCGAAGCATTTTCTTTATGCTTGACTTTACGCGTCTGCCTGACTTCGAAGGAGGCGAGCGTTGGAAAAGAGTTTGGAGAATACCGCCTGTATGAAATGGTGCGGCGTAGGGCTGTTCTCGAGAAAAATTGATCGGAATCTTAGTTTTGTTCACGATCGTGACAGGATAACCGGCTAACCGGACCGGTTCTTTTACAATAAATTGCATTTGCCGGAGAGGGCATTCATAACTGCAATTATGCAATGCAAGGCCGTCCTCTCGTCTAAAAGCAGTGCAAAGGTGCTGTACGCATTGCTTTTCACCTCTATTTAAGTCGGAGGATGTAACGTCCCGACGCACGTAACCATGGCTGCAGCTCATGATTTAAACGCGTTCGCACTCCTCTCCAACGACATCATCTTCGACGTCCTCAAAATCGGATGCCCGAAATTTGAAGATCTGGAGGAGCTGGAACAGACGGACGGAAGATGGGCGGACGTCATTCGCTGCGGACGGAAATTCGCACGGGGAACTCTTTGCGCCCTGGTTCATAATCGGCGTCACCATCAGAAATGGTTCGATGACGGTCCCAAAACGACGACCACGGAATTGGAGGATCTGTTCGCCATGCAGAACTGGGATCATCTGCTCTTCACCTCTGTTCACCTCGATATCGGATGCCTGTCGGTAGAGTTTGAAAATCGAATTTTACGTCACGTCACGCAGCGCACACAAGTCGTCGCAGTCCATTTCAAACAGAAACAACCAAGTTTGGAAAGAGTCACTGAAGTTTTAGAATTCCTCGCCTCTTCCCCCATCAACGCTTTGAAGATCTATTTAGATTTTCGCGCAGACAACTTCACAGAGCACTGCGGTCAGCAATTCAAAAAGCTGCTCAAGAATCCCTCTCTTCATACTCTGATTCCTTGCGGTGAAACGTTCGAGAAGCTCGATTTTCATGACGCGTTCTTGGACTTTGTGAAACGACCCAATTTCATTTACCTTAACCGTTTCAGCTCCTCTATCAGCTCTACTATTCGTACGAAAGAACTTCTGGCAGCGGTCGTCGAGCACTGGCTGCAAATGACCGTTTTTCCGAGCCAAATCCAGTTCGTTGACATTCGCAACCCCAAGAACCACGATGACTTGTTCAATGAACTGGGATTTCGGAAAGTTGCAGAAATGAGTTTGTACGGCAGCTTCATGTACATCCAAGACCACCCGACCGACGCCTCAAAGCAAATCGAAGCCTTTTCTTTATTCTTGAGAATACGCGTCTGCCTGACTTCAAAGGAGGCGACCGTTGGAAAAGAGTTTAACGAATACCGCGAGTATGAAATGGTGCGGCGTAGGGCTGTTCTCGAGAAAAATTGATCGGAATCTCAGTTTTAACCGGCTAACCGGACCGGTTCTGTTACAATAAATTGAATTTATTGTCGAAGTCAAATCGAACTACTCTCGCCAAAAGTTCGCACATTCGGCCGAGTGAACGCGCGCACTTGGCGTTTTCAACGGGAATTGCCACCTTCGGCTTGTTTTCTGTCCGCAAATGTTTCACGGTGATTCAGATGCAAATCCGAGCGCATTGCGACCTTGGCAAGAGTCGAATACATGTTTATGCAAAGTTTCGAGTCGATTGGCGGGTTTTCAACGGAGATGAAGCAATTTTGAGTGTGAGGACACTGAGCGACGCTGATTTCTTGCTTATTTTTTGCCTTCTTTGCACGTGAGCGTTCTTTACAGCCTCGAATTGGTCTAGTACAACCATGGAAACGCAAAACCGCCAAACACCTGGCCGAAAATCGTTAAAATAAAATTTTGCCGGCTGTCAGCGTACGTCGTGCGCGGGCTGGCTGAAGTCATTTTTTTGTCTTCTTCAGTCAAATGTCATCAAAATGTGGGTTGTACTAGACCAGCGGCGATTGATTAAAGACCAAAAGCGGCCAATGGACGCAAATTAAGGTTGATTAATTAAGGCAATAAATACACTGTAAAAGAAGATCTAAATCAAAGTTACGGTAGTCAGAACTGATGTGAAATTTGCCGGAGAGGGTAGCGTGAGCAGAACGTTTATGTTTTTGGTCAATGATCAGAGAGGAAGAGTCAGTGGTAAGTGACGTTTGTCAGGAAAGTGATAAGCTTCGTGCTAATCGCAAAAAGCGACATTGGGATCAATTGATAAGCAGTGCTTCCGTTGCCGTTTTGCAAAAATTGTCAATCAACGTAAAATGGTTCTCTAAGCATTTGATGAATGAATAAAGTGGTCTACATATGGTAGTGCATCCTAAATAGTTAATTTTGGCCTGAATATTGTTACTAGTTAACTGATTTCTAAATTGCCTTCACAAACTCTTAGCGAGCAAAAATGGCGGCATAATTCAGCAAACACGGCTGGCCGTGACATTGGCAGTCGGCAAATTGCAGATGCTGCAACCTGTGATGCATCGTAAGCCAGAAACAGGGCAGATCACTGTAAGCTAGCCCTGCCTAAGCGAAGCTGTCTTCTCTCCTTTACGTCTTGTGACCGTGCTTATGATCTACAGTCATGAATGCATCAATTCGAGCCGCAAGCAATCGCATTATCATTCATTGAGTTTGCGAGCAAACACGATGAGACGAACCCAACAGATCCCATAGGTAACAATTGTACGTCCAAAATATAGACGTCCTGCAGAAAGTTCATAGGCTACCGATCATTGATAAAAGAGAGCCTTAACAGCGTGACACGACACTTTAGAGCGAAATTTTTGAAGGTATTACGTTTGCCCTGATCTCTATCTATAACAGACCTCACGTGCTCTGCGCCTTGAGCAAGTTTTAAGCGTTACGGGAGGTAATCTTGGGCGAGCACTTGTTATTCTTAAGTCGTGTTGTTCTTACTTTTGGGTTAATCATACTGTAACTGCGGGGCTTTGGCCTAGAATTTGGCTTGATCCATTTAGACGTCTTCTCAAGCGTTGTTGTTAGTTCAAATGGTGTCTGATAGCAAATATCAAAAGTTTTTTTTTACCATTCTTGAGAGAGGAAGTCGTTTGTCATGTGTCACGTCACGCAATCGATCCCATAAGGAACAATTCGGCGTCGAAAACATGGACTTTCTGCGGAAAGTTCATCGGTGAAAGCTCATTGATAAAAGAGCCATAGCAGTATACGGCAAGGGTGACGTTACAGATAGCGATTGGGCCTGCGGCGAAGATAACTGTCTCTCTCAATACCCCGCGCTCATCACGTCATGTCTTCCCGTGATAGCGACCGTTGCCCTTTTCTAGTTTCTAGCCGCCAAACGGTTTTCACTGCAATCTTATCAAGTGCAAGTTGTATTTCGGCTTTTCGTCACTTCCTATCGCCACTGCGGCTCCCTTAAAACACGTCACTTGCCACCGTTGCGTTGTCTTTCGGGCTGATTGTCACAGAAATGTCACACCGGAAAGAGGTCCTCTTGGCGCTGCTCTCGCTGTGCCTCCTCGTATCAGTGAAGGCAGCGACTACTGTAGCCCCTCTTCCGCTAGTCGATCACTCGCTTCCTTTTATTCTCTTTGGAAGCGATCAGGCAACTCAAATCAAGTTGTCGGAGCCGACCTGCGTTTTCGTGGACACCGCAATCAACTTCAACATCTCCGATGTTACGCTCATTGAAGTCTACAGTAATGGCACTACCAGCGAGGCTCAAGCGATCGACTTTCTGCACGAAGTCTACCCTGCGGAGTCGTCACTCAATTCCAATCTCGTTCCTGTTTGTCGCTTTGGAATGCACTGCTTCTCTGATCAGGCGCAAATAGTCCAAATCAACTACGGTAGCCTATCGTGGGGCACCAATCAGACTTCGCCCGCGTGGCGGGACACGATTTTCTACTTTGCGGAGAAGAGCAAAGTTCGAGGTGAGTGAGAAATGTAGAATTTTTGCCCATTTTTGCCTTTTAGACACGTGCGCGGGAACGGGAACCTTTGGATTGGGCGGAAACGTCTTCGCTCTGAGGGACTTTGCCGTTCACGACCAAATCCACGCTGATTGTCCCATCGTGTTCCTCACGCCGACACGAGTTCGTGACACATTCGAGAACACCAAGAAGACTGGATGTCCAGCCGTTACTTTGAGTGTTAGTTGTGTTTACAAGCCTCAAACGCCTGAATTTCGCCTTTAGGACATGACTTTCGATGGAGATACTCGAATTGACGTCTCTCAGGTCTCCCACGGAATCAAGGATCTCGGAGATCTGCACATGTTCTCCCTCACGTAGGCTTGAATCGCAAATTTGATAAAATTACGGTATTTTCAGGTCCGAAAACGCCTCCTCTTACGAGGGAGAAACGTTCCTCAGCAGCGCCGTCGTGTTCTCCACGAATTCAGTAGATTGGATCGCAAATCCGATCGCAATCATCAACGGCGATGGCAACGAATCCATGGATGAATACATGGAAGTCGATTTTTGCTATCTTAAGCGAAAACCCATTGCCAGTGAGACTGTGAAAGGCTACGTGGACAACTACCATCTCGGAGCGACTCCTTTGAGCATCACCATTCCGGCTGGAAACCACTCTTGGTTCCAGATCAGCATTCCGAACTTTGACAAGGATTGTGATTCGGTTGAAGTGTGGTTTGTGGAAGGCGAGGACGCGTAAGTTGATACGATAACCTTTCTGATCAAAGTCATGGGGCTAAATATGGCGGATTCAAGCCAATATTAGGTCCATAGACTCTTGGCTAACCTAACTAATTTGGTCATTATCGTCTTTTGGCGTAGCCGTCTTTGACTACTCATAGCTTCGTTTAAAGTGGAACCAGTTGAATCAAGTATTGGTAATGGCTCCGCATGTTTGCCAACTACTTTTCGATCAAAGTCACAAGTCTATGAGGCGAAATCAGCAATTTCTTTTCATCAATCTAGCCTGATTTAAGTGTAGCTACCTCTTAGCTGGCTTTGTTAAATAGCTTCGCTTCAAGCTTAACATTTTAAAAAAAACACAGTTTCCTCTTTAGCTCTTTAAACGGACCAGTTTTAACTGAAGCAGGTCAACTTGGCGCCGGACAACCTGGCGCTGGACGACTTGGCGCTGAATTAGGCATTCAAAAGGTCAACATGGCTGGACGACTTGGCGCCGAGCAATCGTACTACGAACTTAGATTGTTCGGCGCCAAGTCGGCCGCGCCAAGTTGTCACGTACCGAGTTTTAACTTACATCCAAATCTCTTTTTAAAAACTACAAAATTGTTTAGAATAAACGGACTCGTCAAAGGATTGAACGTTGACTATTTCCAAGTGTTCGACTTCTGGGATCCATCCAACGCAGTCCAAATTCAATTCAAGAAATTCGAACAATGCGCGCTGGACGAGGCCATTCAGGTGTGGTACACTTTTGGAGGCAATCTGGCCGATCCAGTCACGACAACGACCACTGCTGCGCCAACCCCTGAGCCTCCACTCAGCGCTCAACTGCCATTCATGCTTTTTGGCAGCGATCAAATCACAAAAATCAGAATTTCGCAACCGACGTGTGTGTTTGTGAACACGGCTCCCAGTGTGAACATCTCGAAAATCGTCTTCTCCTCCTCTGACGGAGAGTCATTCACCGCCGAAAGCCTCGTTTCCGACATCTATGATCACTTGAACGAGAGTGTTGTGGTTCGATTTGGTATGATATGCCTTCCTGGCTGGATTGACCTCGATATCGACTATGCGGACCTCTATCAAAAGAGCAACAATTCCAGAGCAACGGTGATTTTTTTCATGGAGAGGAGCAAAGTTGAAGGTAGGGACGAAGGTCCATGTAGGTCACTCTATCGTCAATTTCAGGTGCTTGCGCTAGAAAGGGATCCCTTGGATTGGGCGGAAACGTCTTCGCTCTGCGAGATTTCGCCGTTTACGACCAAATCCACGCGGATTGTCCCATTGTGCTCCTCACTCCGACGGGAATCAACGACGCCAACGAAAAGGCGGTAAAATCGAATTGTCCTAAAGTGACCTTAACTGTAAGACTCCATTTCTGTCTGAATTTGCCTCATTTTCTCGTCTAGGACATGATCTTCACTGGAGACACTCGCATTGACGTCTCCGCGGTGCGCCATGGCGTTGAAGAAGATCAAGCAGCCTTGTTCTCCCTTACGTAAGCGTAATTTTTCAAAATTCAATAAAATCACGCTATTTTCAGGTCTGAAAACGCCTTCTCTTTCGAGGGAGAAACATTCCTCAGCAGCGCTGTCATGTTCTCTACGAATTCGTCTCAGTGGATCGCAAATCCAATCGCTGTCATCAACGGCGACGGCCTTGAGGATTTGGACGAATACATGGAAACTGAGCATTGCAACCTGGTGCGCAAACCCGCTGCCGCTGAGACTGTGAGAGGCTACGTGGATAACTTCCATCTCGAAGCGATTCCCCTGACCATCACCATTCCGGCTGGAAATCACTCTTGGTTCCAATTCAGCATTCCGGACTTTGACAAGGACTGCGATTCGGTTGAAGTGTGGTTTGTGGAAGGCGACGACTCGTAAGTCGACTCATCTGCACCCAGAAACCTGTATTCCTATTTAGAACAAACGGACTCTACTTTGGGAGGAACGTTTCCTATTACCAAGTATTCTCCCAGTGGTACGCATCGAACGCAGTCCAAATTCAATTCAAGAAATTCGCACAATGCGCTCTGGACGAGACTGTGAGGGTGTGGTACACGTTTGGAGGCAATCTGGCGGATCCCGTGACGACAACTTCAAGTAGCACCACAACTACCGTAGTCGTTCCTTCAACTACGACAACGTCGAGCTCAACTACAAGCTCTGCAGCAACGACCAGCGCTGGTAATGAGCTGAAGACATCTACAACGAACGCGCCTACAACGACTGCCGTAGCCTCGACTACTTCAACTGCAGCGCCTACAACGACTACCGTACCCTCAACCACGACGACAGCGCCTACAACGACTACCGTACCCTCAACCACGACGACAGCGCCTACAGCGACTACCGTATCTTCAACAACTACGTCCACAGCGCCTACAACGACTACCGTACCCTCAACCACGACGACAGCGCCTACAACGACTACCGTATCCTCAACAACTACGTCCACAGCGCCTACAACGACTACCGTACCCTCAACCACGACGACAGCGCCTACAACGACTACCGTACCCTCGACTACTTCAACTGTAGCTCGTTCTACAACGTTACCCACGTCAACGACGCATAAGATCACCACAACTACACCTAAGGGTAGGCTCAGAGCATAAGTAAAGCCATCTTTGACATCGCATTTCAGCTGGAAACGTGGAAACGATTAATCGATTCGTCCTTGGAATCTTTGCGATTTCACTGTTCCTTCAATAGTTGAACCATTGAGCCTAGGGTCTAGTGCATGAAACGTTAAAAATTCTGTTTTGCCTCACGCGATAATAATTAGGTCATAGACCGCGAAGTACGATCAACGGCTAGCTGCTGCCAATTACTCCATAGAAGGACTTCAAATTTAGCTTGTTTGCACTGCTTGCTCTGAGCTTTCTCGTCAGGAAGGAAGATTTCGGCTTTCCGTTCAGTTTTTTGTTCAGTTCTAGCGGTAATCCAAACCCGAAATCGAGGTTTTCGAGCTTCAGATGACCTTAAATTTTCCAAAACGGCTCTGACTTGCAGCGCTTAGAGACGTCCAATTTAGCCTTAAGACTCTTAATTGCTGAGTCTGCAGAACCGGATGACGATCAGGGCAAAAAACTCACCACTCGGGAATTTCGCTATTTTCGGCTCTAATTTCAAAAGTTTATACGTCAAGAGTCGCCTTTAATTTGTGCTCACGATGTTTGAATGACGCAGACGAAGGTGTTGTTTACTTTCAAATGGGTTTGCAAAAAATAATTCAATTTCAAGGGATGACATTTATGGTATTACGCTAAAATCGAGACAGCGGAGTTGGATTTAATTTTGATTGTGCAAATGTGACGCCTCTTTTCAACGTAGTAGTGAAAAGAGTGGATTTTGTGCTTTGTAAATCCATATTTCCTCCCTCACCACGATTTTGTTCTTTGTAAATATAAACGCGATTCCTCCGTCACCACAATGCTGGAATTAAAAACAAAATCGTTGTTCTGTGGTTGCTTTTTTGAGGGGTTTTCGGCCATTTCAACGTTCTTCGCGACCTCAAATTGGTATTGGAATAGCATCACGCAATTTTTTTTGTTGCTTTTCTCAGCGAAGCTTCTACAATTTGGTGCATTCTTCGCCTCTCTAGACCACTTTGAGATTGTGAAGAACCCTCATGCCATCAGAATTACAAAAAAGGCCGGATATAGTCAAATCAATCATAGGCCATAGGCTATAGGCCAGAACTTGATACACATTTGTGATTTCAATGTGTACACTATTGCGTGCGGCTCCGATCAACGCTCAACGCCTTTTCCCAAGAGCCCCGCATGCAAGAAATAACAATTGAATTATTTTAACCGTGTCCGAATGTAAGTTGATCGTTAATTGAATTCCATTTAGGATGTGAAATAATTGAGTTTTCAAACAGCTGACATTGAGCGTTCTGGGAATTTTGGCGTTTTTTGCCAAAAATTGAATTAAATAAAAATATTATACTCTCACAAAACGCGTGTAGGATTAAATGCGAATTTCCACACGGAGCACAAAGAGCCAGAATTGTGGACGGTCTCGGCGCACAAAATGTTACAAATTTCCAAACAGCCAAAAGAACATTTCCACCGTTCCAACAGTTCTCAAAAAAAGCTCGCTAACGATAACGTGGTCACCGGATTGTCGATCTGTCTACCGTCCAACCTATAAGTCGAAGCCTCTCGTGGTCAGCGGGGATGCTCAAGTTGTTTAAAACCGAAGGTTCAAAAGTGGTTGCCCGCACTGGTAGCGCGTATTCTTTGAAAATTGTAAATCTGGTAAACTCACAAATAAAGTTTCCTGAATAAAATCCGCTTAAAATGCATTTCAGCGTTGAGTGCCGCCGTCTGGTAATTCCCGCACAGCCAATTTCAGACGCGTTCATCCACAAAAATCGCACTTGCTGCTCTTTTTGCGTACTTGAAAATTCACGCTCTATCCGAGTCGCATAACGGATAATCCGACAATAAGCACATGCAGAGCTGCAAGAAATAACCAAATTTGGAAAATTCAATATTTGCATAAAAACGGCCGCCGCACTTGTGAGAACGCCCGCGAATGCTCCGTAGGTTGTTAGCCTCAAGTGGAGAATTGAATTTATGGAAATAGGCTCAAAATGATCGAAGCAGGTGTGTTCTCGGGGCTTCATTTTGCTTTTATCTTCATTTGCGTGAGCGTTCCATAAATTCTGAACCCCAATGCCAATTACAGCGCTCATTCTGTTGTTTTCAGCACGTTGAAGAGCGCATTTCTTATACTTCATGCCACAATCCACTCCTAATGCCGTTTCCGCTTTTTCTACCTTTGTTGCGTGTCGTTTGATTCGAATTTCCGGCAAGTTATGCAAGTTTCAGCGCCGCAAGGCAACATTGCGACCTTTGAGCAACTGATTTCTGATGAAGAGAGGGCGTTCGCTTTGTAGTTTCCAACACGGCAGAGCGCAAAATCAGAACATTGATGCTTGCATGGTTTGAGTTGCTCTGTGTTTGCTTCCAATTTGGCGGAGCATTTTGCTCGAATTTAATCAACTCCTCCCCGGTGTTGACACTGCGGCAATGCAATTACAGAGCTTCGTTTCTTGTTCTTTAGCGCCGCTGTTCGTCTTTTGAGTTTTAATCGAACAACAATTGAATTTCGAGCATTTATTTTCAGTTATTTTGATTTCAAGTTTTGAATGCAAACGGAAATTGCACGTTCGTGCAACTTTGCGGTCTTCTACACCGGTTTCTTCTGCTGTATTTTGCTGTAGTTAAAGTAGCTCGGTAGTGTAAACCTCTGATTTTCTGATTCAATAATAATATCGCAATTCGAGTCAATTTCAAGGTGTTTTGTGTATGTGTATACCTTCTTGTCTGAATTGAATTAACTGCGCCCTTCAAGACAGCAATGAGAACAATTATCAGATTTCCTCTTTCGTTCTTTAATTGTTGTTTGCAAAAGTGATCGTATTTTGAGTTTTGACCAAAAGCACATTAGAGGGATGACGAAACCAGCATTTTTTTTAACCTTTTCAGGAGATTCTGATGGTACGAGAGTTCTTCGCGACCCCGAATTGGTCTGAAATGATCCAGAAAACACAGAATTGTGACTTAATAGCCGAGAAACGACCAATTTTATTTTATTTATTTTATAATTTTTCAGTCCGCGTTGCTGAACAAACCCTATGTTTATTCTTCAATTGCTTATCGACGTAGATTGTACTTTTAACAAATGTCCTTTCAAACACCTGTCGACTGAAGATTGAACCACAATCACTACATTACCACTTCCGTTTCCGTCTTTTTACAGTTCGTTTGAGTACCCTCACCTACCACTTCTGGCAAATGTTCTGCCCATTCAGTTTACTTCCCTACCATGTGCTTTGTGGAACAAAAACTGCAATTAATTCTAAGCAGAAACTTTGAAACGTGCACTGCGAACGCCCAAAATTCACGATTCTGGGTTACTGTATGTAAAAAGAGCGTTGACTCTTCGTTGACTATTTTGTAAAAGAAAATGTGTGTTAGTCGTCTCTTGCTTGCACTTTTAGGGTCAATTCCGGGATTGTCAACTTTCTGAAAATATTTCCTGTAATTTGATTTTTACGCAGAATTTAGTTTTGCCCGATTTGCAGCGTTTGTCATACTCTCAAATCTCTTATTTAATTATGGTTGTAGCAGAGAAGCCGACGAGCCGGAAATCGAGCCGGCCGGCTCGTGGCTCGGCTCGATTAGTAATTGTTCTTATCGAGCCGGTGCGATTTTCGAAATACGAGCTTTTTCATTCATTTAACTATCTGTTTCCGTTGTTTTCTAACCAAATCGAACTAATAAACTGTTAAACGCACAAAACAGGCAAATTTAGTCAACTTTAGTGAATATTGAGCCTGCTCGATAACCGGCTCGATGGGATTTTTGACATTCGAGCCGGCTCGTGGCTCGGCTCGATGGCCTTTTTTTAAAAAAAATCGGCTTCTCTGGGTTGTAGTGGTTTAAGGAGGATAATTGAGCAAATTCGGTCAATTTCAGAATCTTTCAAAAATGACGTTTTGTGTTTCGAAGTTTGAACCTTGTTGTTGCAACCTGTTGTTTCAGTTCAAGCGTACAAGCTTTTGTTTACGTTTGCGGTTACTGAGAATACGCTATTGCGTGCAGTTTCGATCAACGCTCGACCGAATGCTTAACACGCACGCCTCAAAAGAGGCATGCAAAGCAAGAAACAACTGAATTGTGAAAAAATTAGGTTTGAAAATTGAATTATTTTAAACGCGTCAGAACGTCCTGTAGTGGTTCGTTAATTGAATTCTGTTTAGATGTGAAAATTGACGAGTTCTCAAACACCTGAGAATAAGCGTTCTGAGAACTTTGGCATTCTAAAAAATGTCAAAAAAAATTTTTTTTTAATGCGTTTTTTCTTAATTTGTTAGACAGATATTTTGCATGGTAAATCAACATGTGAGAATAGCAGCTCATCGTCTTTTAGACGGCTTTATTGAGTACTTGTTCAAAAACTAGGATCACCTGTCGTTGAGGACACAAGTCACAAAAACCGGCATTGTGCTTGTAAGCGGTGCGCTGGTTCAGAGATTAATCCGCCCAGTCATCATTCTATTAAGCGCAGACTCATTTCTTATTACTAATAAAAGGCCGCAGTCTACAGTCGTGTATTGAAATGCCGTTCCGGGATTGTTTGGAGGAGGATGGAAAGGTCAAAAGATTACCTCCGATCATCTTTGACTCATTTCTGTGTTTTTAATGTTTGAGTTTTATGTCGAAACTTTGTCGCAAACTGACTCCGCCCATCTGAGTAGCAGCACCTAGACTGGCGCTACTATTACCAACTCCCGCCTGTCGTTCATTATCGCAAAGGTGCTTCAACCAGAGAAAAAGGTTACCGAGTCGCCGCTAACAGTCGGCTAGTTTGACCAATATCGAGTTACGAGTCGGCTGGCTCGATTTCCGGCTCTTCGGCTTCACTAGCTTCAGCTAGACAATCAAAAAACTCTACAAAGTTCTTAATTGTAGTCTCATTTTCAAAATTTTCTTTATTTTTCTGCAAATTCTAGGATTATACAGAAATAGAAATAGAATTTTTGAGCATAGTTGTTTTCGGCTTACCAGGCCTGGTAGAGCGACTTTTGTCAAAGTAGCCATGTACTACATTCGCTGGCCTCCAAGTTGTCTCAATTGAGACCTGTAGATATTGGATGTGGCTGCTTTTCGTCGCCTAGTCTGCTTTAACGACTGCACTTGCAGATATTTTCGACCACCTGTCATTTGAGGCGAAAGAGTGAAAAAACGCGTTAGCAAACGCCGCTTTAATTTATTGTCCAACGGCCTATACTTCCAACTTCACACTTCCGACCCCTTCCGGGATTGTGGACTACTCTGTTTATGATTTTTGCGGTCCGTGACGACTGGGCGCCTCCGTTTGAGCACCCTAGCGGTTGGTGGGTCAAAAAACAAGGCTAAAAGATTGAGGCAGTTAGCCTGATCTGAGCCTCCTACCGCGCAGCCTCCTATCCTTCGTTATCGTTATCGACTGCTCTACGGGACTGCTCTTCGAGCCCAATCGTCGTATTTCGTGATTTTTGTGCTTCTCAAGAACGTTATTATTCAAATGTTTGGAAATTGACATTTTAGAACATCATGGACATGCGCCGACTCTCCCTGGTCCTCTACTCGGTCGGCACAGCTACGTGGGTGCTCACGATGCTCGTCACCGCGCTCATCTTCAAACATCGCTCGCCGCTAAAGATCTTCAACCGATCGCCGTCGCTCGCGACGCTCCTCGCGATGATCATCTTCGTCGCGGTCACTTCGCTCCTCGCCTTCCCGCAGTGGATCCTCGTCACGCTCGACTGCTTCCCCGAGGTGGAGCAGAGCGTCTCAGTCCTCGTGGTAGTAAATCTGATCTGCCACGCGTCACATGCATTCTACGATTCGGCGAGTTTGGTGCTCTTCATTCAGAGAATTCTGATTTTGCGCTTCCCGACAAAGCACTTCAAGACCACACACACGGTTTTGTGGTTTGTGGCGTTTAGCGTCGCAACGGTGGCAATGATTGCGCTGTTTGTGGCGTTCTTTGATGGGAACGAAACGACAGCTGAGCGGCTTCCTAAAGGTAGCCGAATAACTGAAGAAATCACCCTAAAAACGGCGATTTTCAGAGTGTTTCGCGATGGCCTGCACGGTTCCGTTCCAGAAACGCGCGAAATACGTCTACTCGATCACCCGGAACATCTACAGCGTCTCCGTCACAATCATCGGGAGCGTCTTCCTCATCATGTTCTACAAGTACTCGCAGCACTTCCCTCATCATTCGGTCAACATGAAAGTGAGCTAAACGGAGTTGGTGCCTGAATCAGGATCGTTTCAGTTCAACCGCATCACTCGCTACATCTTTGTGATGCGTGTGATCCTCGAAATGTGTCCCTTCATCGCCGATATGATCACAATCTATATCGTGAGTTCTAAGCATGCGAATTGTGGGCTTAATTGATGAATTCAGACGAGCACGAGTGTAGCCTTCTATATTGGACCATTTGGCGCCATTTCCTATTCGCTGGAGGCATTCAGCTGCATGCTCGCCTACTACTTTGCGTTCGCTTCCGAGTCGAAGGTGATCGCCATCTCCGTTGCTGGCACTTCGTAGAATTTGAAGCTTGATTGACATTCATGGAATAAATGGATTTTTGAGACTTGAGAGAGTGAATTCTCCATCTTATATACCTCTTGTTGATCATTTTATAGTATGATCATAGTTCAACATGTTGCGTTCGCTCTTCAATTCAATTGTCGCAACTTTAACGAACCTAAGAACTGATTCAACTCTTTAAGACAGGCAGAAAATCATGGAATACAACTCCAAAAGTATAGACGAGGCGGGAGGCGGCGAGGCGACACTCTGATCGGAGTCTTTTAGACTTATGTCTTGTTCCATTGACCGATTACTGTAACTCTAACTAACAAATGCAGAACTCTCTTGGATGCAAACTTGCTTGCAGACGTCCAATGAGTGATTATGTGACGGAGTGTGACCTCCGCGCCGCCCATGTCGTAATGCAAACAGACGCGCGCCCTGTGACCCGATATATAAGCGCGTGTTATCATCACTCGGGACCTTCGGACCCCGAGCGAGCATCCAATAAAGTCGTCAGACTCTCCGCTCTCGGGTATCCAACACACATCAAATGGAAACCCACCTTAGACCCACCGGAGGAATCTCTAATTCCTTACTATTATAATGAACCATTTCCACCTATCCATATCTGCTCGTGACATCTGTAAAGCCTCAAAACTCTTTGGTAAAGTCAAATGCCAAACTCTTTTCAATTTTCAAAAGTAGAAAATACTCGCATTCTTTAGCAAAATTACCGACTTTATCCAAGATAAATTGATTCTTGAACGCTGAGTTTGCAGGAGACGAGGCGATCGAAGATCGGCAACAAAAACTCCCCACTCGGGAATTTCGCTGCAATGTTTACGTAAAATTTTCATTTAAATTGTCACTTTTGAGTGAATTCGAGGCGCATCTTTGGATGTTCTTTGCTCAGAATACTGAAATTGCAATTAGTTTCTTAACAAACAAACTTCCGAGAAGCTAAAGGGACGAGTAAATGGGCTTTCCAATGCAAAATATCCGTCAAAGAGTCACGCACGCAGTCATTTGTAGTGACTTTGATATATTAATGCTACTTGATGTTGTTTGGAGGCTTAAAGTTCAATTCCACTACTACAAAGTTGTTGCATTTCCGCGGGGATCAGATCTTAAAGGTCGCATTGTTGATTTGCGTTTTGCACATCAAATTGGAACTACAAAACAGTGCAGAACAATAAATATTCGTTTATCGTCAAACGTCTAGACGGTCTATCCAGTGCTCGGTCCAATACTCACAAACACGTGACAATTTCATCAACTTTTAGTTATTTTATGGTTAAAGTAAGCCATGTTTTGGCACCTTATTTAGCAGACTTGATTTTAAGGCACCACACCGATGTTTCACGTTGCCAATTTGAGGAAAAAATGACCTTATGCTGTCTGAACGACATTTTGCTAAATTATAGCCTTTGAAATGCGGCGACGCCAATAAGTCGTGATTGAGTTTTGTTAGGGGATCAACAAACAAACATTGCAAAGGGAAATTCCATGAGGCAGATTTGTGGTAGATACATTTGCAACGCATAACTGAAAATTAAAAGTATTTTTAAATTAAATTTAATTAATTAAATAAATTAATTCATTTATTTATTTATTAAAAATTAAATTAAATTAATTAAATTAAATTAAAAGTTTTTTTTTCAAAAACTGGGCAAAGTGCGCTGGAATGACCAACCACAGATCTATCGACATGTCAAGTTTCATTTTGATCTGAGAATTACACTTGTGAGCGTTTGATTCAAAGCTTTCTTTTGTCAATCGATCAATAAATGACTTTTCGTGATCAAGCTTAGATCAGAAGAAACGAGTAGTTGAAAACAGCGCGAAGATTGATTGCATGTGAGTGATGACCCTTCGAGGAACATCTGCTTCTGCACAGATGGTCTCTCTCTCTCTCACCTGACATCTGCTGCGAGCAAAACACCCAACAAACGTTCACTTTTGCAGATGGACGTTGTTTGTCGGTCGCTTTTTCAAATGAGATCGTTTCTCCTTCTTCTATTCGCTGTTTTGAATCTCAACCACGTCATAGCGCTTGATGGTGGGTGTTCTAGCCTTGCTAATAGCTAATAAGTATCTTAGAATCCGCTCTAAATCCTCGAATAATCGACTCAATCAAGAAGAACATCAAATGGGAGAACATTCGCGATAATCTCCGCAATTTCACCTCCGAACTTCATCTCGCCGGCACCCCGGGGAACGACAGATTGGCCGAGAAGATTGCCGATAAGTGGAGAACAGCTGGTCTAGAAGGTGGGTCGATCTGTTTAGCGCTGAAATTGATGATTTCGTCCTCAGATGTGCGCTTTATTGAATATGAAGTTCTGCTCTCCTATCCCGATTTCTCGAATCCCAATCGCATGACCATCTTATCGCCTCAAAACGCTGAAATCTACAAAAGTAAGGGAAGAAGTCGCTATGCGCTCGATCACGAGAAGATCTCCGCGGGAGCCGATGTCCAATGGAACGCGTACTCAGACAACGGAACGGTTGTTGGAGACGTTGTCTATTGTCACTACGGTCGAAAGGAGGATTTCAAGGTGCTGGAGGAGAACGGAATCGATTTGAAGGTAAATCAGAGGACGGATTACTGTAGTTTGAATCAAAAAACACCAAATTTCAACCGATTTATGAGCAAATCAGACAGTAGTTTCATGATTAGAAGGTCGTATATTCAGTTCTAACTCCAACAATTGAGCCAAAGCCATTTTACAGCAAAAAACAACACAAACAAGATTACAAAAAATTCGTTGCCCGGAGTGAGGATCGAACTCACGACCTTCAGATTATGAGACTGACGCGCTGCCTACTGCGCTATCCAGGCATGTCTAGACGAGTGGCAACTGTTGCTAATATGTCTGGTCTGCTTTTCTCTCAAACGCATATTTGTTTGTTAAACGTAAACTTCGCACGTTCGGTGACTGTTTTTGAGATGTTTCATTGTTTTGACTGTTTTAGGGTAAAATAGCTCTGATCCGCTATGGAAACGGCTATCGAGGCAACAAAATCCGCAAAGCTCAACGAAAAGGAGCGATTGGGGCGATTCTGTACTCGGACCCGGCGGAAGTCGCTTCCGACGGCACGAATCCCTCCGACGTCTTCCCATCAAAGAAGTGGATGCCGTCGGAAGGCGTTCAACGGGGCGCCGTGAGGTCAATGAAAGGCGACTCTCTGTCGCCTCTCTATCCGGCCAAGAAGGACCTCTACGACCTGATGAGCATCGAAGAGGCCAAGGAGAAGGTGGAGCTTCCCTCGATCCCCGTGATGCCGTTGAGTTACTCGGACGCGTGGCAGATTCTCTCGAGAATGCGTGGAGTTGAGGTGCCGGTGGAGTGGCGGGGCGGACTGAATGTGACCTATCGTTTGGGTGCAGGTCTTGAAAATGGCGGGAAAGTGAAGATGGACGTGAAATCAACGCTGGAAAAGAGGTACGAAAGTGATATTCAGCAACAAATATCTGTTTATAAGCAAATCAGCCATTGTTGTCAGACATGCCTGGATAGCGCAGTAGGCAGCGCGTCAGTCTCATAATCTGAAGGTCGTGAGTTCGATCCTATTTTTGTAGAATATTTTTGTTTTTTTTAAACTATTTTAAACGTCTTTTTGTATGTAAAAGTGCCTAAAAATCCTTTAATCAAAAGCAACACCAGCCGAGTTTACTAAAAAAAACATTGCCCGGAGTGAGGATCGAACTCACGACCTTCAGATTATGAGACTGACGCGCTGCCTACTGCGCTATCCAGGCTTGTCTGTATGACCCATCTCTCCAGGTTATAACTCCAATTGATTTTTCCACAAAATTTGATTTTTAACCTCATATTCTACATTGTTTTCGCTTTAGGACCATCAAGAACGTAATCGGCTACATAACAGGCTCCGAAGAACCCGACAAGTACGTCATGCTCGGCAATCACTTTGACGCCTGGTCCTACGGGGCAATCGACCCGAACAGTGGAACCGCGGTGCTCGCAGAGGTCGCTAGAGCGTTTGTAGCCGCCATGAAGGAGCAGAATTGGCGCCCAAAGCGGACGATCGTCTTCTGCAACTGGGACGGCGAGGAATTTGGGTTAATTGGGTCGACCGAGTTTGTCGAAGAGTTTGCGACCATTCTGAGGGACAGAGCGATCGTCTACCTCAATGTGGACAGTATCCACGCTAACGAGACTCTGTAGGTTTGAGGATACGGTAGCTGTAACCATTTGCTCTTCAGCTACGTCTCTACGATACCCACGATGTACGAAATCGCCTACAAAACGTCGAAATTGGTGGAAAATCCGATGGAATCTGAAAAAACACTCGGACGGAGTACTGTATACGATACTTGGTAGGCTACAGTAACCCTGAAGCAGCTAATACGTGTTGTTCAGGCTAGATGCTTACTCAAATGAGTTCAAATCGCTCCCAGAAGCCCCAGCGATGCCTCTCCCTCGTGGCAACTCCGATCACGCGTCGTTCCTCAACTTCCTCGGTCTACCGGTCGCTCACATCAGCTACAGTAACCGCGATGGCTACGGTTACCCGCTGTATCATTCGATGTACGAGACTCCCTTCCTCAACGAGCACATCTTCGACACGAACAACCTGAGCGTCCACCGCGCTGTAGGCGAATATCTCGCCTTGTTGACCTATCAGTTCGCTGATCTACCTACCGTACCCTTGAACATTACCGTATTCTCGGAGATTGTGGCAACAGAATATGTTCCTAGTTTGAAGCAGAAGCTCGAAGACCTGATGGTCGACTTCAGTGAACTGAAAGACGCCTGGAATCAAGTAAAACACCTGGAAAAGGACGCTGAAGTGAGAGTATACGGTAGATTAGACGTATTGGGTTCTGTTTAGGCTCTGCACAACGCCGCTCTAGCGTTTGAAGCGTCAGAAATTTTGATTTCGCAGAAGAACAGCCGGATTATGACGTTGCATTACTGTTTCGTGAATCCTCGCGGGATCCCAGGACGTCCGAGTTTCAGACATTTACTGTACTCGATCGATGACTCCAATACGCACTCGACGCTTGCGATGACCGCGATCTTCCGCCAGGTTCGTCTAGTTAAGGGAGATATTTATGAAAATGTGGTTCAGATGAGCGATTTTATGACCGCAAAGACAGCAGAAGAGCGCCAGATGAAGGGAAGGAAAGTCGCGGAGCAGATTTCAATCCTTCAAGTTGCAGTTCAATGCGCTGCAAGCTCTCTTTCCGCCTTCATTTGAGTGATTTTTGATGTTTAACGAATAAAATTACAATTCACTAGATGCTGACGATGGAACAAGCATTTGAGACTGGTTGAAGTCAGTTGAAGAGTACGGTATCAGCGCTGTTCCAATGAGAGCGTTTGCCAGAATAGCTGCAAAATCGTTATCTGGCCTAACATTAGTTGTCTTACAGCATTCTTCAGACCGGTTTGTTTCAACGCACGCAGTTTTGAAGGCTGGAAGAATTTATGACATATTCTGAACGATAACAGCAGCGCTAGCGCGACATTAGGGTGCTATCACAGAGGAATGAGTCATTGATCTTAAAGAGACCTATGGGTCACGTGAAAGCAGAGTATTGTTGTTACAAATGTAGGTTGAGAGACCTTCACGAATAGGTAATTCAGATAACCGATTAAAATCCGTTTAACACGTTTAGCATCCTCGCTGTTGGACATCTTGACATCTTGGATGGCGCTAATTTTGAAAAATCGTTAATCAACTGCAAAAACAATTTTGAACTTAGAAAACTTCGTGCTAAAGTCATGTAGAGGCACTTTTTGGCATTGCATTTCAGACCTAAGACTCGTTAATCGTGATTCTGATCAAATATTTACAAAAACCAACCCACGAGATTTATTTCATGTTCTTTCATGTTTTTTTCGTAATTCGACGCAAATACCAAGCCATAAAAGTGTTATTCGTGGACGCGGCTTTGCGATCGAACCAAAACGCGACGCAAACACCGCCGCAACTTGTTTACAGCAAAAGGAGTTCTTCTGAGTCATATCTGCAGATGTTTGCGGCTGGCTGCCTTAGTTATGATGTGTGCCGATCGTGAGGACGGCGGCGGCGGCTGAGAGAGATTTTTGATTGTCTGATTGCCACAATCTGTTTATTGGAGATTTGTTTATTCAACACGATCTCGTGACACGACGTTACCGCGCAAACCATTGCCGCGCAACCATTACCGCGCAACCGTTACCGCGCAAACCGTTACCGCGCAATCTGTTACCGCGCAATCCGTTACCGCGTAAACTGTTACCGCGCAATCTGTTACCGCGCAATTTAGAGCGCAGTTTTGCGCGGTAAACTTTTACTTCTTTTCTTTCGATTTATTTATTTGACAAACCGGCGCTAAAACTAAGATGACGCTTCGCACTAAGCTGAACTTAGGCATAGCCGAGTGTGCTTTGCCTAGTTTCTTGGCTTACCAGGCTTCGTAGGGCGTTCAGGCTTTGCGCTAGGCTCAGCTTAGGCTGACTGCCTTAGTGGTTTAGTCTAGTTTCCTGGCGTACAAGGCTTCGTAGGGCGTTCAGGCTTCGCGCTACGCTCAGCTTAGGCCTAGCTCAGTGGTTTAGCCTAGTTTCCTGGCTTACCAGGCTTCGCGCTAAGCTCAGCTTAGGCCTAGCTCAGTGGTTTAGCCTAGTTTCCTGGCGTGCCAGGCTTCGTAGGGCGTTCAACCTTCGCACAGATAGGGTTTGCTACCCTAATAAGAACAACGTTTAGATGTTTTGTGACATGTTCTTCTCTTCATGTCGCTGTTACCAAAATTGCGCGGTAACGGTCTGCGCGGTAACAGATTGCGCGGTAACGGTTTGCGCGGTAACAGATTGCGCGGTAACAGATTGCGCGGTAACGGTTTGCGCGGTAACGGTTGCGCGGTAATGGTTGCGCGGCAACGGTTTGCGCGGAAATGTCATGACGCCACACGATCTGGATGTTTTGGAGATCGGCTTCCGACTACTTCAAACATCACTCGTCGTTTCAACGTCTTCAGTTTCTGTTTATACTTGTTTTCAACCCAATTACGAAACGACGATGATTCCAAATACCTACCGTAACATTTTCAAACAACATTTCACGAATTTTCACGACAAACACATTTTCGTGTGTCAGCGGTAAACAAACCGTTGTTTACAGCCACGTGGACACTGTTTTTCGACTATTGTCTGAAGACGTGTGCTGATGCTAGAAGTGTGGTGTGCGATGACGGAACAATTGGGCTCGGAACGTTCAACTTGGCGCGGCCGACTTGGCGCTCGACGATTTGGCGCCGAACAATTTAAGTTCGTAGTAGTACATTAATTTAAGTTTAAGTTTAAGTTTTGGACTCGCTGCGCTCGCTCAAAATTCACTAGGCAAACCCTGCGGCAGCTCCTAGGCCTAAGCCTGCACTTAGTACGAAGCCAAAAATTGCTCGACGTCCAGCGCCAAGTTGTCCTGGCGCCAAGTCGGCGGCGCCAAGATGACCTGGACAACTGAATTCCTCAAGCAGCATCGCAAATGCAATTTTTTGTTGTTTCTTATCTCAATTCAACGGTTTAACGAGTAAACCCACCGATGAGTCAAAGGAAATTGATTTCGACGCCCGTTGTTCCTTTTATCAATGCAAGCCTTGCCTTGTGTTTTACTGTAGAATTTCATAGTATAAAAGCTAAAAACCAAATTCATAATGAAACTTTTATACATCTTAATTTATGATGATTTTCTGAAAACCTACCGTAACCCTATTTATACGATTTTGCAATAAACAGGACATTGTTTTCATCAAATGTTGTTAACTAAACGCCGTTTTTTGACTTGTGTATAACAGTGGATGCAGCTGCCTTGTTTGTAGTGTCCGATTGTGAGCGATCGTTGTTGTTTGTAGCTTTCAGATTGTCATTGACGCGCTGTTTTTTTTCGCTTTTTTCAGTTTAATGCACTCTGTGATCAAAGTTTCGCTCGTGGCCACCAAACACTCCTCGACATTCAGCTCAAAACCGGTACATCATGCGGGATTCATTTGGTCTGCAGCGCAACGCTTCATTTTCTCAATATTGATAAATTCGTTTAGGACAATCAGTGGGACGAGTGTAATGGGACATTGCGGATTCAAGGTGAAGGATATCGTGATCCGCTGCGCGATTCCTCCTTATGAAGGAGCGAAGAGAACTCTCTGGTTCTGTCAAGGAGTGGGAAATCTCGTCCTTACCTCGACTGGTTTGCGCGAAGAGCGCGTGAATGTGAGTCTTTTAAGATTGGGCTTAAAACATGCGAGATAGACTACTGTACCTTAAGCTGCCACTTGTTAGTTAGCCTAGAACCACTAGAACTAACACAAAAACATGTCTTCTGTTTTAGTGGTCTCAAACATTCGACGTTCGCCATGGTAGCAGCGCGCCGCTCAAGTTGGAATTCTGCGATCGACGCCCTTTTCCTTCCGACGGTGCGAATCTGCCAAGCAACTGGAAGCTGAAGGTTTACGTGAGCATCCAGCGGTGAGCCAATTCCTGTTCAGTTCCGCAGCTTCTAGTTGATTGCAGCCACGCGTCTATTCGTCTCCCATCGCCTGACGACGATCACTCGACGGACGCGCAGATTTTGGTTGCGGACGAGCGGTTTTGGGTGCCGAAAGAGGTAGTTGGATCATCCGATAGGAGCTCATTATGCGCTTTTTACAGCTCCTCTGCGCGTCTTCGTCCTTTTTCGCTGCGTTGTTCAACACCGACTGCCTCGAACGAGAGACGGGGATCATCGAACTCAAAGCGATCACCGCAACTGAATTTCGTCACTTCCTCTCGTTGCTCTACGGTCTGCGAGTTCCAGTCAACGGTTTGATGCGTCTTCTGTGGCTTATCTACGTCTTGAATTCATTTCAGCGCGCTCCAACGCGATCGCAGATTACTTCCTCTGCGATGGAGCCGTCGTCGCTGAGTTGTTTTCCTAGTTGACTCGCCGAACCTTTCAGTGTTGCTAGCACTGTCTGCCTTCCAAGCGTCGAGCTCAGAGCTCAATACACCGCAGAGTATTACTTCAAACCTCCGCCTGATGGTCTAGTTCATTCTTCTCAACATCTCTTCGTTTCTTGCATTTGTCTCTTACAATTAGCTTTAATTAAATCACAATTTGATTGTCAGTGATTTGATCATAAACTCACAAGGGAAGGACACGAAGTGGCCCTCTCCGATTCGTCTGAAATTTGGCACAGTGGTAGATCTATATGTGAGTAGCCAATTCCACTTCAAACATGCGGCCCATAATTCGCTTGTCAGTGATCATAAAGAATTTCCAATTTTTGCTTCTCAGCTCAAATAAAGAATTTCTGATACATTTGAGAACAAACAGGCATTGACAACAGATGGAAATTTAGCTGTTCGTACATTCGGTTTTAGATCGATTTCGTAGATGATGTTTATCGGCCAGACCGAAAGATGGAAAACGTTCTAATGTCGACTGACTATTGACTGCACACGTTTTTGTCTTCAAAATCGTTGTTTCTTGTGCTTTGTTTGCGATTTGAAGTTGTTTTTACTTATTACAAATGGTTGTTGAATTCATTTACAGGCTAAATTGGGCAAAATGCGCAACAAAAGTACATTGGTTCACTTGACGAGAAGCACCAGTGGAGAAGTCGACTGCTGAAGTGATCAGAACGAGTTTAGAGTAAGTTTGCGAAACAACACAACACAAGATAAAACACCTTTGCTTTAGGATTTGAGGTAAGATGGAGCGGAACACATTTAACAACTCTATCGTTTCTCGCAGGAGAAATGAATGTTAACAACGATGCTCAACAGTGTGTCCTACTTCAAGTGTTTAACGAACAGCATCGAATTGTTCAACGTTCGCTTTCAGTGCAATTCGATGAATCCAGAGGTCCACAAAATGCTGATGGGCTGTACGATCAGCGTGGTCTACTTATCTCGCAAGTAGGAACCGTTTGCGAGATGGTTCGACTCGAGAAATCCGCTGCTCGTCTAACGTCTAAATGTAAGTTACGGTAGCGGGATGGGTGCTATAATAACTTGAGGTGAGCGCCACAAACTAAACTAAAGCACAAACAGGTTAAGGATTAGCACCCAACTCTGTTGCAACTCTGGCTTTTTGATTATCTCACAGCAATTAGCGACTGATTTCAGATTATATGGCGAGCGCTGAACATTGAAGATCAAAGAAGAAAGAAGAGATGACGTAAGATCGCCTCGACGAGAATGTCTCGACGCGATCCGAAGAGATGATGAACACGTCACGGTCGGAAAACCTCGGGACGAGATAAATGGCGAGCTCGTGAAGAAGAACTCCACAGTCGTCCTCTTGACGCTCCGAAGCGAAGACGACCTTTGGAAGTCCACAGAAGGCACCGACGAAAATTACGAAACGACTGGATCGGTTGTCTCTCGTCTGTGACAGTCGAAGGTGAGAGGCTTAGATGACTGTAGTCGTCCAGTTGGCGTGACAAGTAGAACTGCTTATTTCAGATATGAGCGCAACTACGATATCCAGAGATCTGATTGTAAGATGCGGAATGCGAAAGGGCAAACAGCACTACAGGACGATTTGCGATTTGTGAGTAAGTACAAAACATAACTGTTTAACGCAAAATGCGCTTCCAGATCCGCAAATCATGGCGTGCGTGGTGTGGAACGAGACAAAATTTCCAGAGTAACTTCGCGAAACTAAGTGCGATTTGATCAAATGCATCTGAAGTCTTTCGAATATCAATCACTGGTGAGCGACTTGTATGACTATCAAATAGCATTAAATTTAGGCCTACAATTCCCAACGATTAAATTGGAATTTGAGTCTACCGGACGACAAAGCCACACTGAAAACCACTGGAAATCGAAAAGCAGCACATTTGGCAATTATGGCGAGAATTTCAAACAAGCAATTTTGAGATTATTGAGTAGGTGAATGCAGAATTATATTAGAATTAAAATTAGAATTGCAGGTCAATTTAAAAATTGCAGGTCTAAAGAAATCGAGGCGCGGACAGCGCGCGCTTCAGCGGGTTTTTCGAAAAAAACGCAAGAAAGACGGAACTAACCAACGAATCCTCGAATAATGAACTCCCTTCTTCGACCCACTTTTTTGTCCACATTACCTGAAACCTGCAATAATGTCTTAAATGTGTACTTGAATAAATTAAATCAATAAATAAATTTGATCACCGGCTTTCTAGCACTCTCCTTGGGGCTCATTTTCATACATGACTACACATTTTTTTCGTATTCATCAGATGAGAGCGGTGCATATGAGCTCCTTACGGAAGCAACAACTGAAAACAAATTTAAAAAGAGAGTTTAAAAAGGTATTGCCCGGAGTGAGGATTGAATTCACGATCTTCAGATTATGAGACTGACGCGATGCCTACTGCGCTATTCAGGCTTAGCTGTCAAAGTAACAATTCAGCTTATAGAGAGCGTTTCAGACAATCTCGCAGCCACTATTTAGCGAATAATAAGGTTTTATCGGCTTCTTCAACTGCGATACACATTTTGAATTTGTTGGGAATGCGGAAAACTCAAATTCCAGAGCAAAAACAAGGAATTTTTGATGAGTTTGAAAGGAAAATGGCACAATTGGCGGTCTGGACTGCATTGTGCAGGTAGCTGACCAGAAAGCCTTTTTCTCTTAAATTTTGTTCATCCCAAAACGTCTCCTTGTGCCTCTTCCTTTAACCAAACAGCTTGCGAGACCAAGAGAAAACGAGATATTTCCATTGGATCGGAGTGTGAAGTTCGGTCAGCGAACTTCGCCCGTTGGCACTTTCCCGCGCCGTGAGTCATAAACTCGCGGCGCTCAAAGGGCCATTACCCCAACTGGCACAAAGGCCTCTGTCTGCGACATCGGCCAGACAACGGAACAAAGCGCCGGCTCACCTCCGCCCCCTAGGGCGCAGGTTACTTAAGCGCGGCGGGAATTTCCTCCCCGCACTACCAAGGCAGTCTCCGGGATTGGGTGTTCGCCGCGCGACTCCAACAACTTGCACGGGAATTAGAACTAGCCGAGGAAGGCGACGAGGCCATCCCCGGAGCCAACTCGCTTGAGGAGGCAGCTGAAGAACTGGGAGCCGTGCTGCGCAACCGGAGTTTGGGAACGACGCGGGACGTGCAAGAGGCCGCATTAGAAGTCACCTTGCAGCTTCTCCAACCGCGCGTAGTATTCCTGACGCTGCACCGGCTCGCAACACTGACAGAGCTCCTCAAGGACGACGCCACCGCTCTGCTAGTGGACGAAGCCGGTCAGGCCTCGGAAGCGTTGGCATTGTTCGCCCTTGATCAGATGCGCAACATATCCAAAGTCGTGGTTGCGGGTGACCCGAGGCAAACCGGCATATTCACCGCCTTCACCCCGGGACCCTCAAACATCGCGGTACGCCGTGATTTCTTACGCGAGATGAGACGTTTCGTCACACCTTGCCTTCTCACGATCAGCTACCGGTTCCACCCCGAGATGGCGCGGATTCTTTCAGCGGCCATCTACGACGGCCAGCTTGTGGCCGCGGAAGGTCTCGCGAGAGACCTGCTCCGCAACAAAGCACCCGAGTTCTTCAAAGATGGGGCCGCCCCAATCGTATGGATCGACGACTGGTCACACCCGGATCCGACGACGAATTTCAGCAGGCGGAACCAGGCGCACACCAAGAAGGCCGCCGAACTCCACGACGAGCTGCGCGTGAAATTAGGTGACAGCTGCCGCATCTCGCTGATGAATTATTACACCGGGCAAACCGAGCAGCTCAAGTCTGCGGTTAGCCACGACGAGACGGACATCGTCACGGTGAACGGCTACCAAGGCCGCGAGGCCGATGTGGTCATCCTGACCCTGACCGTAAGCAGAGAACATAACACCGCCTTTTTACAGGATGATCAGCGGGCTGTCGTCGCGCTGACACGAGCGAGGGAAGGCTTCTTCATAATCGGGGACAAGGAGAGCTTCCAGGGAAGCGGCGTCTGGACGCGCTTCCTGGAGCAGATCGGCACGACGCCAATGGTCATCGACAACGCAATGATCACGGAGGAAAACGCCGTTGGAGGAACCACCGCGAACATCGATGAAATGGCCAACACCCTGGAGCTCATTGGAATTGCGGCCAACGACTGAAGACCATCCGCTTCGACATCGCTCTACGGAGTGATCTCTTTCTGCCTTACTGTCATTAATAATTGTGGATGTCTGACCATCGTTCCTCTTGATTTGTCTCCCCCTATCTGCCTGTCTTTCGGATCGAGGTCGATCCTGCCAAAAAGGGGTGAGGTGTGAAGTTCGGTCAGCGAACTTCGCCCGTTGGCACTTTCCCGCGCCGTGAGTCATAAACTCGCGGCGCTCAAAGGGCCATTACCCCAACTGGCACAAAGGCCTCTGTCTGCGACATCGGCCAGACAACGGAACAAAGCGCCGGCTCACCTCCGCCCCCTAGGGCGCAGGTTACTTAAGCGCGGCGCCCGTGGTCTCGTGGCTAGCCGGTCGCGGGCATTCAACCCGAGACCAAATCGTCCTGTTGTCCTTCTCGTTCCTGTTCGACTGTCATCGTTCCTGTATCCACCTATCGCCAATAAACCTTCTAATCCCTCGTGTCCTTTGTGCGCCCGACTCCCAGTTTATCACTGGAGGATCATGGACAAAATGTCCAAAGTTACAACGTCTGTAAGGCCTAAACAAACGGCTATCGGACGACAAAGAGCTTCATCGTGAAACCGCGTTGCTTTCAGGGTTATTTGTTGACTTTCGCTTTCAAAGTCGAAAACAGAAAAATTTTGGAAAAAACATTTTGGACTATGTTTTCACGCTTTCAAACGCCAAAATTCGTCTTTTTTTTCTTTTTTTTCTTTTTTTCAAAAAACAACCTATTTTTATGACTTTTGTAAACAGCGTTTAAGCGTTTGAGACAATCTCGCATCCACTATTTAGCGAATAATAAGGTTTTATCGGCTTCTTCAACTGCGATACACATTTTGAATTTGTTTCGAATGCGGAAATGCCGTTGGAATGCCGTTCATGGTCTACCAGGTAGCGTCGCCCTCCACCGGGCGCCCTCTATTTCTCATCACGCTTGCTGCATAGTTGGTGCTCGAATGACGGGGATGCTGTTTGACGATGGCACAGGCTTCCGAGTACCGTTGAAATCCGCTGGAGACACTCAAGGCGATGGATCTACGGCATCCTTGTTCTGGAAACCGCTGCAAAATGTGGAAATTTCAACATTTAAGTTCCAAACATCCCAAAATTCTTAGCGTTTTACGAACGTGATACAGACAGAGCATTTGAAGCCGCTCTGGTGCTTGATTTCGACAAAATCAACGTTGCCGGCGCAAATGACTCATCATTCGATTGAAAGGGTGGCTGGGAAATGTCATACGTTCGGTTTGCGGTCATGTTAGGGTGAAAACACAAGTTTTCTCTGAACATTTTGCTATTTGGACTTTAGCACTCACAATCAGTCGACCATCCCAGATATCAAGCACGATTAACTGTCGCTCTCCGCCTCAACAGAGACTTTCGATCGATAATCAGCAAAGCGAAATTTGAGAAGTGCAACGCGGCAAAAAAACGCCGCGGACGCTCGCCGCTCGTATCGATTCGCTTCGCAACATTCGCTAACATCGACTGGCCATCGATCATCGCGAGGCGTTTTGTCTTTATTGTACGAGTGCAATTTTCAGATTCTTGCGTAATTGAACCTACCGTAATCAATGTCGACCATTCCTGAGCTACTTCTACAACATAAAGTGAGTCTTTTCGCGCTGAATTGGTTGGAAAATGGGAAAGTTTTGTGATTTTTGTCTTCTTTTTTGGCATTGCGAATTGCATTGTGTCAGTGAAGCCATTGGAGTTCAAGTTTTGAGTGCCTTTGTGAGTAACTGAAAATGTATTTTGAGTTCACAAAAATTCGAAAAAATCACTGACTGAATTTCACTTGATTTTCTCAACATTTCGGCTTTGGTTTTGACCTGAAAATTCGCAAAAATGCGTTAACAGAGCTAGATAGGCGCTTTGAACCGTGTTGCTCCCTCGTTGGCTTCTTGGTGTATTCACAGATTTGTGACCGTTTGGCAACAAAAAGACTAAGGAAATATCACAATTGAGAATGAAAGTTGCGACAGACAACCAATTTAGCTGGCTCAAACGAACGATATTAAGCTGGGGAAGACATCTACAATGCCAGATTTTGCCAAAAATGTATAAGAAAAGACTAAAAATAGCCGATTTTCCACAGTATATATTGCCGTCTCAGGCAAGATATTTGGGTCCAGAGGTGGCGACGTTCATCACTCTTTTATCTTCGTTTTTACAGACGGGAATTGGCGTACTACACCATGTTTTGTGCCATCAGATGTTCTATCAAAAAAAAAAAAAAACGGAAGCATTAGAGTTTAAGTTCAAGCATGTCGCTACGAGCTTAATTTAGGAATTAAGTCACTCCAATCGATTTTGACAAAACCCTCGAATAACAACGTGGATTAGCGGTAAGTGATTTTGATTTTTGGCGATTTTTCAAATAAGAAAACATACGTCATAAATGCAATAATTTAAGTAATTAATTGCCGGCGCACGCCATCGGAGTTAGTACGCGTCACTCTATTCAAATTTAAATTCCCAATTAAAATTAAATTATCTTTAAAATTAAATTAAATAATTAAAATAAAATTAAATAATTAAAATAAAATTAAAAATCAAAATTCAAAAAGCACTTGAATAATCGGACAATTTTTCTCATTTTTTTCTCAATTTTCTCATCAATCTCGTTTTTTTTTTAACTAAACGGCAAGCCAGACAAGAAAAATCTTCTAAAGTGTAAATAAAGCTCATATTTTTGGTAAATTGCGCCATCTGAGCTCATTCAAGTGTTCCAACTCAAATAAAAACTCGAATACGATTTGAACCTCAAAACTCTTGCGGTTTTCCAGATTGTTTTTTCTCGTTTTCGACGCCCTTGTATTAGTTTACACAGAATACTTTAATTTTTGGGCAAATTGCAGTTGTTTCTTAATTGCTGTAATTTAGAGCCAACACCTTCATCACGGAGCGAAAAATCAGGTAATTTCTATTTCTACGATTGATTTCTATTCTTATTAGAAAAAGTTGATGTTTATCGGCCAGACCAAACTGAGGAAACGACTGAGTCGAGTCTAAAGTCGACTAATTGATGATTGCACCCGTTTCGATCTCCAAAATCGTTGTTTTTTTGCTTGTTTGCAATTTCAAGTTGTTTTTAATTATTACAAATGGTCGTTGAATTCATTTACAGGCTAAATTCGGCAAAATGCGCAATGGCACATTAGTTCCTTGACCAGGAGCTTCAAATGAAATGCCGCGAAACGAGTTTAAAGTAAGTTTTACGAGACAACACAACTGGATAACACAACGTTTGCTTTCCGGTTTGAGTGAAGATGGATCGAGCTCTAATAACTCTATCGTCTCTCGTAAGGTAGGAATGAATGTCAAATGCGTACAATGTAGTCTATATTTTAGACCGATACGGGTTGAATTGGAACGACAATGCTCATCATCAATGTGTCCCAGTTCAAGTGTTGAGCGGAGAGCATCAAATTGTTCTACAAAATTTGGTATGTTATTCGCACATTCACTGCACTTGGTTTGCGCACAAATTCATGGAATAGGGAAATTGTAGAGAGTAGCTTAGGGTGGTAAGGTGGAGCTAGAAAACTAGCCGTTAAGTGAGTCAAAAGGCCACAGACTAAATCAGACCAAACACTTTATAGAATATCACCAACTCTGCTGTAAGAGTTCATTCATATTTGGCTTTTTCATTATGTTATGCCGGAGCATAACGGCTGCCCGAGCAGCCCGAGCTCTGAACCATTGAGTTCCTCTTCCCGTCTGATGTCCCCCGTGACTCGCGTTGATTAGAGATAAACTTTACATACTAAGTGTCCGAATTCCTCGAATCAACTTAATCAAATTACTTTGCCCGTTGTCACGTTGTGGGCGCCTACTGTAGTTCAAAATAGATTAGTTCGCTCTTACCCCAATTTCATAGCGACCAGCGGTAGGAACGGTGTCTTCCTATAATTCCGCAGCTTTTAGCTACTGTGCTATTCGCGTGCGAAAATGTCAGGAAGAAAACGCGTGCACCAGCCCAATAATTCATATCAAATCTGTCAAATCAAAAGTGCCTGCCGACACACATCCCGCGCGCGTAATCAATTCATTTTCATTTCAATTTTTGTATTTCTTGGACGCCTGTGCTGCGCAGCATACATTGTGATCGGGCTAAATGGATTCTTAACAAAAGTCTACTGATTTTTAAATATTTTTGGTGAGGATAAAAGGGATTAATTTATCAAAAATTGATTAAAACGTCAAAAATTCGAAATTTTTGACATTTGTGGTCCTAATTGCTGAAAAACGTGGTGTAGCGGTTTAAGATTAGAATGAAAGAATGATATAACACACGAAAACATGTTAGGGGACACCTGCTGAAAAGGAAAACTGCGAATGGAGCTCGAGGCGGGACCCCACCTGTTATGCCGGAGCATAACGGCTAAAGCCCGAGCTCTGAACCATCGAGTTTCCCTTCCCGTCGGATGTCCCCCTTGACTCGCGTTGAAGAGAGAGAAGCTTTATATATCACGGATATTATATATTGTAAGATACAGGCACAAAGAGGGGGAGAAAAGGGGGACAACCGCTCGTGCTCTCGCGCTAAGGGTCTCTTCGGGGCGACCGCTCGCTGTGATTGCGTAAGCGGCGTCTGAGAGCGCGCGAGGCGCGGCTGGTTCATATACGAAATACATATTCGAAATGGCAACGAAAGAAGAGGCAAGGCTGCGCCCTCGCCACACTTGTTTAAGCTGATTTGCAATTAAAAGCTGTAATTATTGAACGAAACGGACGAGCAAAGGTGCTGTAATATTTCACCTTGAAAGCACTGCACATCGCTGTCGAGTGGACTGTTGAATTTAATTGATCAAGGCAGTCGATTCGACCGAGTATACGCTATTTCGCTTGCAACGTCACAAATTTGTGCTTTAGAATCAAACCACAGTCGAGTTCACGGAGGCCGCAACAGGAAATACATGTAAATGTTGTCGCGACGCGACTTATTCGTGATGATCGAGTCTCACAAGCACCACAGGACGCCTATTTCTTTCCTTTCATTGCGTTTACACTTTGAGTTTGGTCTGCTTGCTTTTTATGGTAATGAATAAATGATGCTTCCTACTTAAACTTGAGCAGAACATTGGTGTCAAAGTCAATTTTCCCAAACTCTTGCGGTTTTCCAGATTGTTTTTCCTCGTTTTTGACGCCCTTGTAATAGTTTACAGTTTTTCGCAAATTTCTGTTGTTTCTTAATTGCTGTAATTTAGAGCCTGTAACCACCTTTTGGCTGTCTTCATCACGCAGCGAAACATCAGGTAATCTATCGTCTCTCGTAAGGTAGGAATGAATGTCAAATGCGTGCAACGTGCTCTATATTTTAGACCGATACGGTTTGAATTGGAACGACGATGCTCAACAGTGTCTCTTAGTTCAAGTGTATAGCAAAATGCAATGAATTGTTCTACGAAATTTACGAAAAAAGCAAACTTTGAGCTTGCGAGCTTCTGCGACTCCAATGCGATTTGATCAATTGCATCTGAAGTCGTTGCAATGCCAATCACTGGTGAGCGACCTGTATGACTACGAAATAGCATCTAATTTAGGCCTACAACTCCCAAAGATTAAATTGGAATTTGAGTCTACCGGACGACGAAGCCAAACTGAAAACCACCGGACTTCAAAAAAAATCACTGTTATCGATTTTAGACGAGAATTTCAAACTATCAATTTTGAATTTCGGGTAAATTCAGAATTAATATTAAATTAAAATTATAATTAATTTTAGGTCCATTTGAAGGCCACAGTTGAAGAAATCGAGGAGCGGATTGCGTGCGCTCCAGCGGTTGTTATGAAAAAAGCAAAAATGACGGAACGTGCGCGATTAACCAAACAATTCCTCGAATAAATAAATTTAATCCGGCTTTCTAGTACTCCTTTTAAGGCTTATTCTGATACTTAACTACACATTTCCGGTTTTATTCATCAGAGCGGCGCCTATGAGCTCCTAAACGAAGCAACAGCTAAAAAGCAATTTAAAAAGAGATATAAAAAAGTGATTGCCGAACTCACGACCTTCAGATTATGAGACTGACGCGCTGCCTACTGCGCTATCCAAGCACGTCTGTCAATAGTGTTAATTCAGTTCAATTGGATCCGAGGATCATGGACAAAATATCCAAAGTTACAACCGGCTATTGGACGACAAAGAGCTTTATGGTGAAACCGCGTTGCTTATTGGGTTTCGTTTACTTACAACCGGGTCTCAAGACGAGAAGCCAGTGCGTTGCCAATGCATCACACAACCACTTGATTCAGAGGCTGGAAGCGCGGTGTAATCACTTATTTTCACGTATGTTGAGACTTCTTTTATCTATAACTCTGCGAAGTTCCCGAGAGCGCCGCTTATTCACTTGTTCTTGAGCTTCGAAATGTGCTTCTCGCTAAAATCTGAGGGGAAAGTCCGCGAGGTTTCTTTGTTAGTCGAAAACAGAAAAATGAAACATTTTGGACTTTGTTTTCACGCGTTCACACCCCGAAATTCGTCATTTTTTCCAAAAACAACTATTTTTATGACTTTTGTAAACAGCGCTCCCCTTGCTGCCGATGTTGTGCGGCAAAGATCACTTCACTAATCGCAACTTTCCATTTGAAATCAAATTCTGGCTTTGTGTTTGAATGGATTAAGCGAGCGTTGTACAACAAACAAGTTTGGTCTCTGTGGGAGCATAAAAGCGCTGCAAATGACAGTTCTGCAGCTTCACTGGATTCACGATGTTCGCCTTGGTTAGCCGGCGTTCCTGTGCTCGTCTACAGCGACCCTTTCAGACAGCTTCCTTCATTCTTCTTCTTGTCTCACTCGCACAGGGCCAAGATGAGTCCACGAGTTTTCAGTCGCCACCGACAGACAGCGGCTCGAGAACCTCACCTCCGATGGGCACTGAAATTCCCACGACGCACCCGGAATCAACGGAAACCCCGGCCCCGAGCGTGACATACACGCCGAGCCCCAGCTATACGATGAGTCCAACTCCAAGCCCGGCAACGCTAGGTGAGGATACTGTAGCTTCTGTGATTGATCGTTCATTCAGGCCCTAATACTACGTGTGCTGCAAACGAAGTGAAGACTTTCTGTAATCTTTGTCCAAAGAAGTGCAATGAACGCAAGAAGAGAACGGCAAAATCCTCGAAAGACCATTGCTGCGACATACGCTGCTGGAAGGAGCCGCGCTGTCAGTGTCCTCCGGACGGATATTGTGTGGATCCGCAAGGAAACTGTGTGCCGAACAGCGCCTGTCACAAGTGCAAGAATGACTGCGATTGCCGTGATTGCAAAGACGATGGTGGTACGTGACCTCCGGGGTTTGAGGCTAATTGTAGGAATTGCAGTGTGCAACATCCTCTGTCCCAGAGGTAAGAAGTGCGTCCTCGAAGAACCAAAATGCGTTGGCGGAGAATGCAAGCGTCTTCCAAAATGCGTGGAGAATTGCGATTGAGACGATGAATCGCGATATTTATCGCATGTGTATTTGCGGGGTTAAAGTCGGTGATGGAGTAGTAAATGGCTTTTCAATTCTGAAATGTGAAAACAGACGAAGAAACCGGACAGAACGCTACAAGACAGTTTGCGACATTTTCCCTCCACAGTAATCATAGATGGTGTAAAATGCGAATCCTGGTACGCCAAAAACTAGGCCAAACCACAAAGGCAGTCAGCCTAAGCTGAACTTAGCGCAAAGCCTAAGATAGTTTACACGGCGGTGATCAGTCACGCGGCTTAATGTCCTGCTCCGTATGACGAGGGTTGTCCTGGAATTAAGCGACTTGTTCACTTGCCAAAACGCGAGAGTCTTGACTAATTTCAGTTTGTACAACATCTCCGGTTACTGTGTCTTTGTCGTTGCGTCTTCGAGTGAATTCTTTGGCTGTTCGAACATCATGTAACCTAAAAATTTGGTTCATTTTCACACCCGAAAATTTCATAAAAGTTGAGCATCTCAAATTAGTTCTACAAAGCTTGATGGCCAAAAATGCGCTTTGAAAAGGGCCTTTTTTGTTGATTTTTTGGACAGATTAGAGCTACTAATAGTGGAGTTTCAAGCGTAAAGTATATGAGTAATTTTCATTCCTTAATTTTTATTAATTCAAGCCTTAACTCTTTCAAAGAAGAATTCGATGATTAAAGAACTCGAAAAAATCATTATATGCACAAATTTATTCAAAGCCAGGCCATAATAGACGACTAAACGACGTTGTCCTTCAGTGGTGCTTTGCAAATCGACGGGAAGAACGCGTTACAGTCGATCTTGATCCAATTCTTCAGGTAAGGGCTCAGTTGAGGAGCGATCTAAAGCTCACAATAAGCCTACAGTATGCTCGACAATAGCCGCTTACGATGACGCAATGTCCTTTCGTCTCCAAAGTGAGGAAATTCTCAAAGTTCCACGCGCTCTTGTCCGTCCATTCGTACGTTTGTCCGTCGTGCTCTCCGCCGATCCAGTAGAGGAAGCGGCCGTCGGTGATGAAGGCGACCAGGTCGTTCTCCGCCTGGCTGTGGATCGCGACGAGTTCGCCGCCCAGCGACTCACAGTGCTTGGACGCGTCGTCCTCCTTCAGAGCGACCTCGTTGATGAAATAGCAGAAGCCGCCGAATCCAATCCATCCGGGCGAGCAGCCCTTGTGCTCCGGGTATACGGTAGCCGTGGGCAGAGCCGTTGCGCTGAGCGCGAGGACAGCGCTGAGGGTGAGAGTGAGGAACATGGAGTTCTGACGACGCTACTGAGGTGGCGACGCGCTTTTAAGCACTCTGATAAGGCCTAACCCGGAACAAACATGATAAACAACGGTTTTTACGGTTGTAGACGATAAAACGACAGAAATAGGCACATTGACCTCAGGGTTTATGGCTTTGGTCAACAATCTACCAGCCGATTCAGTCGCTGTGCAGCTCTTATCACTCCAACAGTCGTTAAATCGTCTTGTAAACACAGAAAAATTCAATTTTCGCAACGTGGACGGATCAAAGGGCATTTCGTCCTGTAGCATGAGTTCTCTTCTGCACGTTTATTACCGTAATCCGGTGTTTGGTAAGATTCTTCACAAATTTGACGAGTTGCCAACGGATTGACCTGAAAATGGACGATTTTGGCACGGTTTTGAAGCAATCAGATGGGAAAAACGCTGATTTTTCGGTTTTTCTAGATTGTTTGCATCTGATTTTGCCAAATTTGGGTCCCAAACGCGTCTGAACATTGCTTTACGACGTCAATAACTAGGCTATTCAGTATGGTTAGCCAAGAATGAAGCATAAGAGCGTTACGACCAGGCTCCAAGTCCACAAGATGCCAAATTTTGGCCCAAAGTTGTTCGGCTTTTTTAGTAGTTTTTTAGGCATTTTTTGCATTTGATTTGGCCAAATTATGGTCTTGAAAGACCTAAGAACAAACAAACAAACTGAGCTTGAAATAATCACCGATTTTGGTTGCCAATCAAGTCAGGTCAGAAAGACTCCCGTCATGATCAATTGGCGCCTGTTCTCAGCTCACTCACCGATTGAAGATCAACTGCACCAAATGACAGAAAAGCGGAACAGAGATCCACATTATGTGAGTCGCGAATCGCCAACAGAATCGATTCTCGCCGCTTGTCCGGACCCCGAAATAGATTGCCTCCTCTGTGAACAGATAGAGGAATGTCAGAGTCGAGGCGTACAAGACGTTCAGATCGTATTTTGGTCGTTCCGTGGTGCTAGGTGACAACCTTCTCTTCTGCTAAATGACGCGATTTTAGGCCCAAAAACAAAGTGATTACCTTTGCGAGGAAGAGGTAGATGACCAGATAGAGAACGAATGTCGCTGGCAGGAGGATGAAGGTCGCAATTTTCGCATAACAGACAACTTGTCCCATTGTTGGTCCAAAGAAGTTCCACTGCGCTTGAGTTGGATTGAAGTAGAAGGTGAGATAGGGAGTAAGGTCAAGACAGAGCAGAGCAGTACCGGGGAGCCATGCAAGACAGGAGATGACCTGAAATTAACGTCAATTTGAGTTTAATTGAAATACTAAGCTTACAAAGAACGAAAAACGTCCGAAGCGAATGTAACCATTGAATACAGTAACGTTCACACGCTCCAGCGCTAGGAGGAAGTTGAGAAATATGAGTCCGAGCCAGCTGACGTGGGCGAATGCTCCGAGAACCTGAAAAACTTGCTGAATCTACTGACACTACTAACAGCGGTACCGGACATTACGCCGCGGCCGTTTTGCCGACGGACATTAGGCCGCGAGACCGGCCGCGGCGTAATGTCCTGCTCCGACTAACAGGGCCAGTGCCCCCTTTGAAGCCTGAGAAGCCAACAAACTAGATAAAAAGACCTAGAGTAAAACTTAAGTTTGACTGTAGGCCTTTTGAACCCTTCATAGCGAGATACTCAAATCGACTCACAGTTTCTTGTCAGTTTTTTGCCATTGTGTCCATTACCGTAATTTCAAAAGCTGCAAATTGATATAAAAACAGAGTGCTTTTTGCTATTGCGACTGCTAACTAACTACAAGTGGTTAAATTTGATCTTTGCAGCAGCTCTATGTCATCTCTTGACAATTTTATCTTAATCTACCATCAATTCGCGTCATAAACTCACTTTGCTACTGTAGTGTTCGTGGGAAATTCCCAAAAATATGGTGATTCCAATACCAATATGGACAGTAATGTGAATAATGTAGCATACGTTCAGTTGCTGCAGGATACGGTAGGAGGGCGTTTTGTAGATATCGCTCAGGCAGTGGATTGCCTAAAAAAACGTTTTCTAAGGCAATCAAACGGTAGACTTACCACAACGACCACTGCACTTAGGAGCAACGAAGGAATGCAGATACCCAGATGAAGCGCACCGAGGAGGATGTCTGTGTTTGAGAGCATTTCTGTCTGAAATGAAGTAGATGTGATCAATCGTCCGGCTTTGGGGGCAGGCAACAACACAGAATAATTCAAAAATACGCCTGCAATGCTCTATTCACCAACAGTCTCGTGGCGGATGAGACTGTCATCGCACTCTACTCTGAAGTCACCAAACTAATGAATTAATTATTTGTTTTGAGCGCAAAAACAAGGAACGTCAGCAAAGAATGATGCAGAGTCAATTCTAAGTCAGACTACGCTTCGACAGCAACGATCACCTGTGAGCAAGCACCAAGCAACACGATTCCTCTCCGATGCAGCTTCAATCATGCCACAAACAGTCTGCTGTGCCCTACCATAATTACGCGAGAAATAGACTGTCATGACTGACTCGAATTGGATGCTCTCTGGTCACAATTTAGTTGAAAAACGAGTTTTATCAATTTTTTTATGACAGTTTCGTGGGTTTTAAAAACCCAATTTTTTTAGGTGAAAGAGGAGACTAGAAATATTGAATTTCCCGTTGAAAAGGTTAGAATGTCACAACCAACTGCGACATTGTAATCGTTTTGAGCATTTGGAATCCGGAACAACAATAAGTGCTCTCGCAGTTTCTGATTCAATTAAATTGACCTTTGAATCAAACTCATTAACTAACACTAGTTTTGCAGGCGTAGAAACGATTGGTAATCAAAATATGCTGAAAATTAGAAAACACAATCTGCATTTAAATGAGTTCATAGACTTGTGTCAACTTCAAGACTAGATTCAAACTACGTGTGACAAAGCCGAGTGATGCCTTTAGATAAGCCAGAATAACGCCGAGCTTCCGATCAAACTTTCAGTTGCTCAAAAGGCTGCTGCCTACACATAAAATATCGAATTTGCATCGAACTGATGGGCTATGTCAACAGTGAATTCACTTTTTTGAGCTTTAAGGAGCAAGACCGATGAGTCCTAGCAAGTTAATGTAAAGCACATATATTTCAAAAATTTAACAAAAACAGGTTTGTCTATAGATATAGATTTGATGACCACAACTGAGCGCGATTACGATAAATCGACTCTGCGCAAATCAAGAGCTCTAGGAGTTTGACCTGTTATCCTTAAAAAAAGTCGCAAAATTTGGTCAAATTCCATTCAATTACCACTTTCACATAGTCACTGAATTTCTAATTCTTGAATTTGAGCTGTCTCAGCGTACTTAAACTCCTATTTCCACGTTTTCTGCTCATTTTCAGTTCCATGTGAACTGATTTTGGGAGTAGTTTAGTACCGGCTTCTCACATCCCTGCTGAGCCTGAGCGATGACGACTTACGATGTCCTGTTGGGCGCTGTTCACCTCCTGATATGCGTCCCTTCCTTGGTTTTAAACGTCGCTATCGGTTTGGTACGTTTACCTAAGTGATTTAAGCTGATTTTCTTGGAAAATTCGCACGTTCGGTTTATGTTACTACCATAAAATCAAAATCTGGCTCTAAATTTGTAATTTTAAGAACAATATTGACATCTGCTAACTTGAATATGCTCTAACGTAAAATTTGAATACATCACACGTTCGGCCATCTGTTTTTCTAATCATTTTTTGTCAAAAATTCACTTTTTTGTTCAAATTTTGCATTTTTAGCTTAAAAATTTCGAAAACGAACATCCGATTTTTACCACTCCAGTTGTGTCTCTCTAAAACCCCCTATTTTAGACAATCCACCTCTCCAGAGACATCTACAAGTCTCCCTCGTACAAGATCCTCCAGCAACTCAACCTGGCTTACTTCATCCACAGTACCGTACACCTCGGAGTGGGAATCACGATTCTAGCTGATATCGACGACCACAACACCGTCAAAAAGCTTCTCGGTGCTTTTACTGACGTCGGCTGGATTGGAATCATGTTTTTGAACTTTTTGTTGTGTCTGGAACGCCTCAACGTCACCGTTTTGAAGAATCCATTCAAGTTGAGATGCTCTGCCTTTACAGTAAGCGTGAATTACGGTAATTTCAGTACAGAATGGCGTTTAGATTGTGTCTCTGTTAGCCTGGCTTCCAGGAATCGTGCTATTCTTATTTGATCTCACGCCTTACGTCACCTTCTACTTCAACGCAGAGAGCGCGCAGTGGGACTTTATGGGAGAGTTCTCACAAGCCATCATCGAGGCTTCTCAGGTCCTAACCTTCACGATACTCCCTTCAACCTTCATTTGCTACATTCTAATCTATGCGCACCTTGCTAAGGTAGGGTTACGGTAGCATTAAAGCCCCAAAAGCGGCAAAATTTCAGCAAAGGCGATTCTATACACAAGCGGCGTTCCAACGGCGTCCATCAATCGAGCTCCACGTTCTCTTCGCGGCGACTTTGATGTTTTTGTATCAATTCCTAGAAGAATTGATGTATTTCGTCTTGTATACGGTAGGAGAAGGGAGTTATTGGGGCCGATTGACCGTTCATTTGCTGTTTGTGGCGCTGCCGATGTTCAGTCATGTCGTGCAGTTAGTATTCAACAGGTTAGACTGCGATATTGAGGGTACGGTAGCCTGAAACGTGCATCTTTTAGGTCTTTGAGGAAGGATTTCCAGAACAAACTTGTTCGCTTGCAGAATGCACACAAGAATTCGGTTCAACATGTTCAGAACAGTTCGCTGGTGACTACAGTATCGTGAAAAATGGTACACACGTTGTTTTGGCGCCTATTATGGCCTTGATTTGAGCAAATCTGTGTATAGAACGGCGCGAGGGGTCAACAGATGTACTTTAAAAGCCAAAATCTGTCTTTTCGAGTCGTTCAAGCCGCGCATTTGTCTTCGAATTAAGGATTAAGACTTCAAGCGGTGAAAATTGCCTTAAAGGCCTGAAACACACGCTCTATCTAAAGCAGGAGATTTGCGTTGATTTATTTGAGTTGATTTCCATACAGAGAAACGAGAAAACAGAGCTTCATTAGCATGGAAAAAACTCCAAAACGTCAGTAGATTCCGACATGTCCAGAATCATGCGATCAAATCTAAAATCAAGCACTAACAAAGCAGTCCATGAGCTTCACCAACCTTCAGATTCAACGAGCGTAGAATCTCTTCGACCAAACTCTCATAAGCCGGTTTCTGTCGTCCTTCTTTTCGGTATTTCGCATTGATGACTTGCGAAGTGGGCGATTTGTGGACTTTGCCCACTGACTGCGGACGGACTTGGAGCGAGTGCACGACGACGAAAGCGGACAGAACGAGAAGCGCGAAAAGAAGGACTTTTGGAGAGAACATTGCGTTAGCGCACCGAGTGATTCAGTTTTTGCGAGCGGAAAGCGGCAGCCACGGCTAATGTTGACGCATTCCAGTTGTTTGAAAGACAAAACAAACGCGCTGTGAGCGTGTGGACGATGTAGCAAAGAAACGGAAAGGCGTGTTTTGACCTCATTTAGATTGGAGTTGTATCCGAGATGGGTGGAAGCGCCAGAGCGTGTCACTCGGTTAATGTTGTCGTATTCCAAACATTGAGCATAAGATCGATCGAACGCTCTCGCATATTCTCGCATAGCTTAACAGAGATTTGTCAATGTTTATCGATGGCGAGGCTTCAGTTTATAGACAATTCTCACTCGGCCAGAGCGTCCAAAAGCGCCATTACTTGTCGCTCATTTGTCGTATTCCAAACATAAGCTCTCGCATATTCTCGCATAGCTGTACGGTTCATGCTGTCAAGAGTGCATCAATTCAAGCCAAACAATTGCACAACGAGGGAAAACAGTCATACGTGGCGCTCAGACGCTTAACAGAGATTTGTCGATGTTTATAGTTGGTGAGGCGTTAGTTTATGGACAACTCGAGGTTGGCGAATATGGTGCAATCGTCAAAATTCCCCACAAATCCTGAAATCCGCAGATTCAAACGATTTCGATTCAATAGGAAGCAAACGAGTGAAATGAAAACGTTTATTTCAGAGTACAGGGAGCTTGTATTGGGACAACAATCGACACGATTGACAGTGAACGGGGCCCGAGGACCTTAACGTACATGTGGAATGAGAGGATACGGGGAAGAGATGAACTACAGTGTAGCAAGTGGTAGATACAGTACACAGTACGTATCTAGAAAATCATCACCACATATTTCATCATTTCGAAAAAACGTTTTGATCCTCACTCCGAATTTTGGCCCCTTCAATTTTGGATTTAGTTTTCGCCTCGATTCGCTAGTAGAACCCGTTTGCTTATAAATTGACATGATCAAATCGTTCGTTACTGTACTTACTGTTACAGTAAATGTCGCCGTCACTCTGTGCAAATCCTGACTCAAAATCGGTTTCAGCGCCTCCTGATATTAACGCGAACGTCATTAGAGTGCGTGGGAGAGCTGTTTTTCTGTTAATTTGGTTTTCAATCTGTTCTCACCCACGAGGCTACGGAAGCAAACGAGTGAAATGCAGACGTTTATTTCAGAGTACAGGGAGCTTGTATTGGGATAACAATCGACACGATTGACAGACCTGTACGGGACCCGAGGACCTCAACGTACATGTGGAATACGGGAAGAGAGGAAATACAGTGTAGCAAGTGGTACGGTACATAGTACGTATATATCTACACATATTCCATCATTTCTGGACTGACAGTACGATCGACGTCACCGAATTCTGCTTGTACGCGCTCTTGCGGCTAAACATTGCCAGAACTTCGCCGCGGATGGTTTTGTTGAAGCAGAAGTAGACGATTACAGCGCCTCCTACACAGCCATTCCGTGATTCACTCAATGGTCAAATGGTCAAAAAACCTACCATGACAAGCAATCCAAGTGCTCTGCGCCACGACAATGAGCCACGTTGGCGTGTAGAAATACTGCATGTAGATGTAGATCGATGCCGCGACAGCATTACAGAGACAAATCAAACAGGCCTGTCGGATAACCTGCAAATCAGTCCAATTACCGTAATCCAGCGGACCGCCTGAATCCGCACCTGTTTCTGCATGTCCGTCGTCGATTTGGAGTGCGCATTCGCTTTGCGGCATTTCCACCAAACCGAAAGCGACAAGAAGATGTACATGCAGAGGGTGACGATTACGGTAGCTGAGTTGTGGAACGAATGGTGGCGATTCTCGTACTAAACACGCTCGTATACGGTATAAAGTGTGCGACGATTGCGACTAACCAGGCTATGATCAACAACGACCGAGTCGATCTCGAAATAGGGATCGAAGAACCAGGCGAACGCGTTTGACGAGTAGGTGATTGGCTTCGTGGTCCACGCAAACCAGAAACCGTAGATGAACGCCAGGCTGCACCACAGATAGGTGCGCTTGCCCTCGAACAGTATGTCCACGGAGCGGGGGAACCACAGGTCGATCGAGCGATTGATTCCGAGGGTCAAACTGGTCACACAAGTGGCATACCATAATCCTGCAATGTTCGCGGTCAGTTTTCGTCTTCTTCAATCTCCGCTCTACCGAGACCAAAAGCACCGGCGACGTAGATAAAATTCGGATAGGTACAGTAGACCGCTCCGATGATCGTCAGATAGCCTGTGATGATGCTGTTCACGGCCAGAGTGCACATGTCCAAAAAGCCCAATTGGAACATGAATTTATACGCTGAATTGTCGCGTAGCGCAGTCGACCAGAGCACTTTCATGCAGGGTATGTAGAAAATCTAAAGAAAGCGGTTTAGAACACGACAAGTTGATAGCTTGCTTGCCTCTAAAGCGACGCCTACGAGAAGATAGCCAAGTCCGAGGAGAACATTCGGTCGGCCGGTTGAAGTGAGGTCCACATCGGTGCAATTGTAAAGTTGGTGGAACTTTTCGCGGTGAAGAACAAAAATATCCATTTTGAAA